>JAWRVF010000599.1:0-200660 GCA_036785485.1 Physcomitrellopsis africana | reverse complement strand
CCATTATTGGATCACGTCGTTCAAGAAAAGATGAAAACCACGATAAGGCAGGACTCGAAAGTAACGTTCCAATAAACCTAACTTGAGATCCTTGCGTAGGATAACTCTGAGATTGAAGTTCGATCACCAGTTGTACCTGATTGATGAATCCTCAAAACTTAGATCTTGTGCCATCAAACTTCTCAGGCAAACTGATTTTTGGTTCTCTAACGTTTGAACGGTGCTCCATCATCGGTGAGGTAACATGGTTTGGTATAGATATTGACGTAGCTCCAACCATCTCTACATCTTCACTTCCTGCTAATCTTGATGCTCCTTGTGGTGGTAAACTGAGTTGATGCATTGCAAGCATTAGTTCTCTCATTTGTTCTTACATTTGTGCCACTGCACTCTTCATTTCCACAAGCTTTGCCATGAAAATATAATAGGAAGGAAGATGTCTACTCTTACTTCAAGAAATGTAAAACATACACTCAAAAGAAAAAAATTCTAGAAACAATATCAGTTTAGAAGTGGGTACTCCACAACTTCTAATATGCTTATGTCTTATCAAGAGAAAGGGGTAATCCACTCTTAATCAAGAAAAGGCAAAGCTCTGATAATGTATGTGTACTCTTGTCAATTTGTCTAGGACAATAACTGAATGAAGTCAAATAAATAAGTGAGACCTCTGTCAAAGAAATAAATATAAAGAAGTATATATGTTAAAAAGAAACTGGAATGGCTAATGCCAAAAGATAAGAAAACTAGAGACCCTTGAAGTAGACTGGAAACAAGAAAGGAGTTGACAAGAATGAAGAAGGCTTCATTCTTGTCTCTATTTATACTATCTACCTAAGAGCTAAGTGGCGACGTTCTATAGGACCTCCAACACGTGTCCAATTTATAAGACACGTGTCCAAGTTGCAAGACACATGTCGAACTTGCAGGGCAAGTTTCCTACATGTTCGCCACATATTTAGCTTGGTCTTCAAGCTACCAACATGTGCGACATGTGGCTAACTTATTGACCAAGTTTCTAATCCAAAAGTCTACTATGGACACTTATAAAGTCAAAGCAGCGTCTATAAAGTTTCTAGGAAGTTTCTCTAAAGATATTATGGAATTAACCTGCTTTTACCTTCTTTTATCTAGTTCTATCTGATCATATAGGTAACTATGTATATGTCCGTGACATGTAGTTCATTTATATTTAGGAATTAGGATCCAAGAAAAATTTGATTTTTAATCATCTAGAGTACTTGGTCTTGCATGTATTAATTTGTATCTTAAGAACTGTTGAATATTTGTATTTTTAAATTGAAGAGCTTTTATAATCTATTTGGGAAGCAATTTTTATATAAGAAGATTTTGAATCATTGACCTCAAAATTATAATTTTATTAATTAAAAATTAATTGAAATTCTAGGTTTAAAAGAACAATCTAAAAGAGATACTTGAGAGCTTGCTAAGTTTATTAGGTGATGCCTAAGTTCATCTAAACTCATTGGTCCAAGTTGGTTGTAAAATCTTTTTGTGTTGTCAATTTAATTTAACTTCAAGACTTATTAATTTTGATGAGTTAATTTTAAATCTAAAAATTAAATTAAATTGGTTGAAAATATAGATAAGATTGTTGACATTGATTTTGTCTCTTCTAATAGTTACAATAGAGTAATCAACATATTGACATATAATGTGCTCATCTATACTCCATAAAATGTTAGTTTCAATTTTTTTTAGTTTAAATAATATCTTAGATAGCAATATTTAAGATTTTTTTACCTATGATAAAAAGATAAGGAGCTAAAAATCACCCTTGCCTAACACCTTGTTCTATAAGAAATAATTTTGTGTAATTATCATTAATTCCAATCTTTGTGAATGCATCCAAAAATGTGATTTGATTATGTGAACAAATTTATCATAGAAACAAAGTTTTTCTATAGCTTAAAAGAAGAATTCCTATGACATTTTATCATATACTTTTTAAAAGTTGATTTAAGAAGACAAAGAGGTTGTTTAAAGTTTTTGCTTAATTGAGCATTTTTTGAACATCTAAGACATTGTCAAGAATAAACTTCATTGACAAAAAGGCAATTTGGTCAAAGTGGATCACTTTTATTAAAAATGATTGTAATCTCTATTAAAGTATTTTTGCATGTAATTTATACAAAGTGTATAAGAAAATGATTAGTTGCTAATTATTAAACAAGTTTTTATCATGACCTTTTTGAAAGAGAGTGATGTAACTATAAATAATTCCTTAGAAGAAATAACTATTTTTAATAGTTTTGTTTATCATTTGAATATAATCTTTAACTATAATATTTCAATAAATTTTGAAGAAATCTATACCCACACTATTTAGACTTAGAGCTTTACTGATTGCCATTTTCTTGATTATTTTTTTCAATTTATTGTTATTCAATGGTAGAATTAAACCTTTACTTATTATTCTAATAATTTTTTTCAGAATTAAATTTAATAAAGAAAACAAAGCCTTAAAACTTTTATAAGTATAAGTTTTTTAAAAAAAATATAAATTAGCATAAAATTTAAAATAAATTTTTTCCAAGTATTGGAAATATTATATTTTGATGGCTTAATGGTTCTTTAATTTTGTGATAAGAAGCCTTAGATGTTTGACCTTGATTGCTTTAAAAATTCTTTAACACTACTATTTCTAGAGATTTTTTTTTTTTTTTTTTTTTTTTTTTTAAATTTGAGATGAATATAAATTCTTTGACCTTATTTCTATTTTTTATATTAATTTAATTGAATGTGAGCCATTTTTAAGAAGCTTTAAATATTAAGATCTTGGAGGCGGATTTATAATTTTTGATGTGCGTCAAATATCTTACCTTTAAGTTCTAAGTGTTGTCTTGATTTTTAAAAAATGATTCTTTAAAAAATATTTGTTTAATAATTAAATTTTTCAATGCTTGATTTTTGTAGATAAATCACAAATTCAATTAAAATTTTATCCAATAGAACAATATTTCTTTTAATTTTATTATCTTGTATTTGGTCTATATCAAATGTATTTGAATTAAGATTAAATCTAACTAGCATTATAAGAACTTGAATCTCCTTGTGGTTTAGAAGTAATTAATTAGGCTTAGTCTAGATTTAAAAAAAATCTAAGGATTTTTCTCCTCAAGTCAAAATTCTACTACAAAATATAGATTTATTCATAATATGTTCAATTATGTTTCAATCTCCACCTAATAGCAAGGGAGTATCTTCAAGAAGTAAGTATTAAAGACAAGAATTTGAAGAATGTGGATAAACAAAGAAGATATATATCAAAGAGAGATAACAAAAAGAAAAGAAAAAATATATATATTTAAAAAAAAATTGGAATAGATATTGCCAAAGACAAGAAGTTTAAAGACTCTTAAAACTAGATTAAAAGCAAGAAAGGTATTGACAAGAATGAGGAAGGCTTTACTATTGCCTCCATATATATAAATTATTTAATTAAAGAACTACATGGCAATATTCTATAGGTCACATGATATGTATTTAATTTGGAAGATATGTTGTTATATTATATCATAATATTATATTATATGTTGTCCTATTTAGGAATGTGCTAGGCACTTGACTATAGAGGGTGAAGTTGCAATTCACAAATATCCAAGAACCCTTAACAAGTTTCATATGTATAAGAAGAATATGATTAAATATCAATATGAGAGTGCTTAAGTCAATACAAAGTGCTTAAAAACACTCTTCTTGATAACTTCATCTACATATAAATCCCAATTGCTTTATTACTTGTCACAATCAAGCAACTAGATTTTTCTTTATAAATCCTAATCTTATTCAATGAGCTTCAATAAGCTATAGCATTTAATCTAACTGTCAATTTGGTGTGAAATTTTGTATATAAATGCAAATATAAGTGTAGAATGGGTAGAAATTTTAGAATTTTTGATACATAATTTGTAGGGTTAAGAATAGGCAAAAAGTCGATGAATGGCCAATTTAGAAGGCAGAATGGATGAGGAAGTTAGAAAAAGTAGTTATCATCAATTGTATTGCAGTTAACATAGATGAGATAAGTATAAATTAATTTGGTGCAGAGGAGTCGGGGCCAGACTGGGATAGTCCTGAGCCGAGGTAAGCGTGGTGCTACCTCTCTCTTTTGTTTTCTTTTGTTAGATTGTAGTGGAGAATCCGGATTACATTCTGATTGATTATACCATATCAATGGTGAAGTATAATAATAAAACATAAAATTTTATATATGTGGATAAATAAGAAATTATAATTTTTTGATGCGTGAGTTCGTTGTGGCGAATTGGTGGTCGAAGACCGGATATGTCAATGTAGTTTGATTGTGAATGAGAATATTATGCCGTATTGAGTGTGAGAACTGAGCGGTGAAGGAGAATATTGGAAAAATGATTTGTTTTGAAAGACGTTTTTGATGAGGAATTATTTCTAGTGATTAGAAAGTGAAGCGAATGTAAGCAATCTATGGAGACGATGCAACATTGCTAATTGTTGTTATGAGCTTGGAAGAAGACATCAGATTATAGTAGGAGAATTTGTGAAAGATTGTGTCACGAAGTTTATCTTTAGTTGTGGAATAGCAGAACCAATAGAGTGGACGACATTATTTTAAAAGTGTGTACATGTGCATTGGACCCTAATGTTTAGAAGGTGATTAGTTGTGTGATCCTAATAGTTTAATTCAATGCAAATAGTCTCTCCCTGTGTTTGAATTCTCCCTTTACATGTTTATTCTAGGCAGTATTGGTAGAGTAAGTGAAATAAAAAACAACATTTTAGCGTCGCTGTTGGAAATTGACAATAGTATTGAATGTCAGAAATTAATTGCCGAATGTGTAGTTAAATTAGAGATGGAAAGCAATGTCAATAATAGATGATAAAAGATTATGGTTAATAGGAATAAAAACATTGCTTTGAAAAAAATACGTCAGTCAAAAGGAAGACAAGAGAGAGCACAAGCAAGAAATTTGTTGTGCGACGAGCAAGAACGGAAGGTAAAAAAGAAGCATTGATAGAGTTAGATTAAACCATGGTTGCATGCTTGTCGGCACATCCGAGCCTATCTAGAATATAAAAGATCTTTAATATTTCAGACATATATACCCTTAAGAAAATTGCCAAGAGCATTCGTGGATAATTCGACAAATAGTCCAGCGTATCTTTTGAGCCCATTAACAGAAAGAGAATGGAGCACAGAAGAATTGGGTACTCCATTGGGTACTTTCCCAATCGTGGATACAGCTGATTCTAGCAAGTCTAGTTCTTCAGAATGGCATGTATTGCTTGCCAGTAAAGGCCAATTTAGTGTGTTTCAAAATCCGTCGTTTTTACCTCAACTTCAACCAATAAAATTATTTATAGATAATAATAGTAACTTATAAAGGCCTAGAAGTCTAAAAAAAATAAATAGGAGAGGCAACATTTATTTTAATAAGGAATTAAGTGGCACATTGTCACCTTCAATGGTGGCGGGGAGTCTAGCAGTTCTAATAGCGGTCCAAATGGGTGCGGTCGGTGATCGCACAATTAACGTAGCTCCATTACCTACCTTTAGAGGTCTGTCACGAGCAGATCCAGATCAACACTTGTCTCAATTCTTGACCGCATATGTAGCCAACAATGGTAGAACTGAAGATATTTGGTTAAGATTGCTGCCAACAACCTTAAAAGACATAGCATTTGAATGGTATAATCGCTAATCTGTGGGACAATTTTCTAATTGGGAGGTATTAAAAAATACGTTTTTGACTCATTTTTGATCAATAAGATTTGAAGAACATCTTAGATAAAGATTATTGAATAGCAAAATAGTACCGAGAAAAGCGCTGTAGTCATATTATGGTTGAGTAGCAGATATCCTTTGTAAATGGTCAAATAACCAAATGTCGGATTTGTTTGTTATGTCTATATTGATTATTGATCTATATGCACTAGAATTGAATATATTTGTAAAGAAGGGCCAACCTGCGATTGTGGTTGCCTCACTTGACTGAGCTAAGGTATGAGATTATTAATATAATCAATTATGACCAATTCTTGACCACAAGAGCCACAATGATTTTATCTTAAGGACGGTATCAAATACCAACCTGGAATGAAATAGTGGATAGTTACCTAAGAATGATTGGTTACGGTGTAAATCTTAGTGCTAATCCACAGGAGATAGTGAATGTTGTTCCATTGTAGGTTGTATCACCAACAAGTGCAGTTCTATATTCCCTATACTCTCCATATCAAAAACCAATATCTATAAAAGAGTTATTTAATGAACTAGTATCAAAGGATCCAAATGTGACTTTGTTGTTAACTTTGACAAAGAAGATGGACAAATTGGTTATTAATCTGACAAAAGATAAGGAAAAGAGGTATAAACAACTAATATGTGTCTCAATATTTATTGCAGTAATTATAAGAGACAAGGCCATCTAGTAACAGAATGTTTTTCACCACCCCAAATGACTTTGGAATGTACATTTTGTGGAGGTAAGCATATAACTACCAATTGTTGGAATTTAAGAAAGCAACAAGAGTTTGATAATCAGATCATGATTCAACCAACTTTGGAGGATGTTAATCAAGTTCAGGTAGGAAATAGGTTTGATTAGAATGGAAATCGTCCGACTAAACAAAATAGAAATTTCTTTAATTTTTAAAATTCTGAATATAATCAAGAAGGTGATCCCAATTTCTAAGGTTTTGTGCGAAATTAGCAAGGACACTTTCAATATCATCCCATTTAAAATCCAATTTCAGATTGTATAGTACCAATTGGTCGATCGAGATTCTTTATCCATCCAAATTGGAATAAGCCTAGCCGATATATACTAGTCAAAACGTCCTACATTCTTAATGGAGGTGGAAGAAGACCACTTTGATGTTATTGTTGCCAGCAGATATAACATTATGCTAGTAAATGTCCAGATCGAAGAGCTAGTGAAGATTATGCTCTAGTATGTGGAAATTGTAAGCAATCTGGACACACTTACCACCAATGCAATGCTCCATTTAATATTAATAACCGAGATCAACGTATCTAGCTGTAAAATAAGATAGAAGATAATATTTGAGTTCCATAAGATTCTCTAAAAAATCGGGTGGAATGCTTCCATGTAGTATTTACTTGGTTTCAGCAAAAAGGAAAAGATCCAATTCAAAAATTGGAAGCCCCAATTGCGGCAGACCAATATAAGTCAGTGGATGGTACTCCAAATCTAATACCAGTACCAAAGATATTATCAACATTGGGATCCAATTCGTTTGTGCAACTTGAGGATGTCTCTAACTCCAAGATATTAGTTCAATCTAAATCAGTACTAATTTTTATAAAGTTTTAGGAGCCATCTTATCTATTAAAAGATCCACTTATGGATAAGAATTTTGACAAAATCCATTCAGCAGTTCTAATTCCGAACTCCGTTAGAAAATTATCTCAAGGAGTTAAATTGAAACCAATGAAATGAAAGAGGGCCTTGAAAATCATGGCCAATATGAAACCATATGATATTATGAAAGATTTGGATGAAATTAAACCTTCCATTATAATGAAGCAATTGTTGGCAGTCGCTCCAGAATATCATTCTATATTGAATTTCTTGTTAATACGATGTAGAGTTCATAATAAAAAAAATTCATGAGGTTAGTTTGAATCCCGATCCGAGAGCACCAACTATCGATTTATCAATTGATGGTATTTTCATTCCTAGAGTTCAAGTAGATGGTGGCTCTAGTATGAACTTAATGAACCCCAATACAATAGAGGAGTTGGATTTAAAACAATTATTATCCATGACATTGGTATTGAGAATGGCAGATTATAGTAGGATGAAACCAATGGGTATCTTACGCGGTATTGACATTGTAATAGTTGGAATCACGTATGAAATTGATTATATTATTTTTCAATTACAGAGTTTCACTTTATCATATTCAATTTTATTGGGTCGGCCGTGGCTATATCAAGCCAAAGCTAGGAATGATTGGGGCCGCGGAACGTTAATTATTGAGAAGGATAGTGACAAGATTTTTTTACAAATATACTCAGTTTAATATCATGAAGAGTCTCAAATTATAGGCATAGAAGCAACATCTGATGATGAGGGCCAATCTAAGGCAGAATATGACAAAGTTAATTATGCGATGCAAGTTGATAAGGATCCAATTCACATGCGGAAGCAAGGCGTGTTATATCAGTATGGAGGACAAGGGGAATATTTTTTGTATCAAGAGGATGCAACAAATTTTGATGATATCATTGCGGAGTGGATGAATAATCACACGATAATTGAAGTCGATATATTGGAATCAGAATTGGATAAGTCCAATTTGCCGGACCATATGAAAGATTCAACGCAGGAGGGGCAAATCAAACTAGGGATTAATGAGGAACGTGTATGTCAATCCATTAACTTGGGCTCCAATAAAACACCCCAGATTATCAAAGTATACATTGGTATTACGGGAATAGAATTGAAAAATTGGAAAGAATTCTTTCTAAATCATAAATCTGCTTTTGTTTGGTCGTATGCAGATTTAAAAGGTATTCCTATCAAAGTTTGTGAGCATTGAATTATCTTAGAGGAAGATGCTATACCAGTTCGTTAAAGATAACACCGTCTTAATCTAAAATATTCTCTCATGGTCAAGGAGGAAGTAGATAAATTTTTAGACATGGGCTTCATATATCCATTCCTGTATAGTGAATGGATTTCACCAATTGTGATAGTACTGAAGAAAAATGGAAAAATCTGTATCTGTCAAGACTTCCGTAAATTAAACGTGGCTACAAAGAAGGATTATTTTTTTTACCTTTTACGGAGAGTATATTGGACGCAGTAGCTGGGCATGAATATTATTCCTTTTTGGACGGATTTTTGGATTATAATCAAATAAAAATTACAGAATAAGACTAATTGAAGACTATTTTTATTATAGATTGAGGCACATTTGCTTACAAAGTGATGCCATTTGAGTTATGTAACGCCCCGGCTACATTTCAAAGGATAATAACACAAGCATTTTAGGATTATTTACGATTATTGATGGAGATATTTTTAGATGATTTTTGCACATTCAGTACGACAACAAATCATTTAGAATGTCTTGGTAACTGTTTGGATCAATAGGATAAATATGGGATATCTTTGAATTCTGAGAAGTGTCAATTTGGCATACCAATGGAAAAGCTTTTGGGACATCGTTTCAGTGGCTGGTATTGATACTAATCCAGATAAAATTACTTGTATATTGGCTTTATCAAAGCCAGAAATAGTATCTAGTATTCGTGGCTTCATAGGCCATGTGAGCTATTATTGGCGATTCATTCATTTATTTACAAGAATATGTCAATTGTTAACAAATCTCTTAAAAAAATTGCCATCGGATGGATCTAATCCAATTTGGACTGAAGAATGTACAGTTGTGTTTGAAGAGTTAAAACAAAAATTGGTGTTAGTACCAGTACTTGTTGCACCTTGTTGGACAAAACCATTTCATATTTATGTTGATGCCTTGAATGTTGCTATTGGATCCATATTAAGCCAGAAAGATGAAAAAGGTTTGGATCATCCTATCTATTATGCTAGTCAATAATTTGTTGCTGCAGAATGAAATTATACTACGACTGAACAGGAAGCATTGGGCATGATCTATTCTGTCTAAAAATTTTGGCATTATTTGCTTGATTATCCATTTATGTTTCATGTCAATTATGATGCTCTTAAGTATATGATTAATAAACCTCAATTGAGTGGACGCATTGCTCAATGGGTATTACTCCTTAAAAAATTTAATTTTATTATTAATGTTTGACCAGGAAAGAAACATGCCAATGCAGATCATTTATCTTGCTTGTTCAATATATTCGGTAACAAACCTATCAATGATGCACTTCCTAATGCGGAATTATTTGCCGTTGACTTGATCACCCCAGAATATAATGAATTGATTCAATATTTGACATTTCAGACATTTCCACCTACATATAGTGAGAAACTTAAGAAACGCTTGATTTTGAAAAATGCGCCATATACGATGATTGGAAATGCATTGTATAAGCAAGGGAGAGATGGAATTCTACACCACTATATTTTTGAAAGTGAAGTACATATTATATTGGAAGGATGCCATTTGGATAGTTGTGGAGGGCATTTTATTAATGACAACACTGCTCGCAAAGCTTTAATGGCTGGATATTGATGGCCAACAATGTTCTCAGATGCACACCAATACGTCCGACGTTATGATCCTTCTCAGCATATTGGTAGACCTACTGGAACTTCTACCATGCCATTGGTACCAATTTTAGCACAAGCACCATTTGAAAAATGAGATATTGATTTTGTAGGATCAATCGCACCAACCTCACGAAATGGATAGAAAAGATATATTTTGGTAGCAACTGATTATGTGACAAAATGGGCGGAGGCAATGGCAATAAAAATTGATAATGCCAATATCGTAGCCACATTTTTATATGAGAACATTATCACTCAATTTGGATGTCCCAAAGAATTGGTTAGTGATCGCAAAATCCATTTTATTAATTCTACAATTGCGGCTTTGATAGATAAATATGAAATCAAGTATCGGAAGACAACACCATATCATCTTCACGCCAATGGATAGACTGAAAAGACCAACGATATTTTGTGCAAAATTTTAATTAAGATGGTGTCTGGTGTGAGAACGAATTAGGATACAAAATTATTTATAACCTTGTGGGTGTATCGTACTGCATATAAAGTGACTACCAGTTCCACACCGTTACAATTTGTGTACGGGCAAGAGGCAATATTGCTAATTGAATTGGAAATTCCGAGTTTATGAATTGCATTGGATGAACGTCTTGGTGACAAAGAATCCTTCCAACATCGGTTAGCACAATTGGACAAATTGGATGAAGTTAGGGCTACGGCTCTTTTAACTATGAAAGCTACACAGTGCTGCCATAAGAGTTATTATAATAGTAAATTTTGTCCTAAATCTTTTATGCCCAATGATCTAATGCTTTTCTATGATAGCCGCTTTCACAATTTTTTGGGGAAATTCCAAATCTATTGGCATGGACGTTATTGAATAATTGAAGCCTTTCCTAATGGTTCATTTCAATTGGAAGATTTTATGGGTATTCAATTTATTATCCAAATTAATGATAACTATTTACATCTTTATTTTATGTAAATCCGAGACGGATTTTTAAAATTAGGAGAGAAGAGGGTGTACTTTTTCATGATAGATTACCTTTATTGAAAGTACATGATGGTTAAAAAAGATGGCTGATGGTCAATTTTGAATCCTAATACGTACTAGTTAGGCAAATCAGAAGTGATGATCTGCTACATTACATTAAGGATTGTTGATTCAGACCCCGAATAAAAGGTTAGGAGCGGGGCACTTAGTGGAAGTTTTTGTTAGCATTCTGTTTTAAGCTCGGTTGTCCGAGTGTATGCTTATTGCAGTATAGAGTTTTTTATAGTCAGAGAATAGCAATTAGTATGAGCAAAGAGTGCATAGTAAGCATTATACAATGTCGATAGAAAGGTCAAAGAGAGCTGGGGACAGAGAGGAGAATGTCCGAAATGTGAGAAGTAAGAATAACTTGCAATCGCCGTCCCTAGTGGTGATCACTAACATGGAGCCAATGAAGTTGGAAATTTATTGGTCTCCACAAAGCAGAGAGATTTTAGAAATACACAGATATATGTGTTTTTGCGAGGATCAGATAACTTGCCACCAATTGATGTAGAATTGGTGGCAGAGTATATAAAAAATTACAACCCAGAGGATGGTTTGAGTGTAGTAAAGGAGAGAATAATTGGGATCGATGAGAGTACCTTACACAAGATATTACATTTACCAATAGGTGAGCTTGCAATAGGCGTCAAAGTGTCCAGTGACTTCAAACCGAGAAGTTACTTCAAAGGAGACATGACATCCTTTGAGAAGAATCAAGGTTGGAAAGTAACGGAGGCACTTATTCCAGAGCTTGCGGAGTGGATGCGGTTTGTTCAGAAGCGGTTAGGCTTGAACTGGCATACTACATATATGTCCAAGCGCTTATTGTTTGTTGTAATCAGAACACTTGAAGGCATGGTATTTAATTGAGCAGCCTTTGTAGCAACCCGTATCCATGTAGAAATAGGAGCCAAGCAGAAAACGGGTAAATTCACATCTTTGCTATGCTCTAACTATGTGCACTCTATTATTGCACATATGTTAAGTCAACCAGTAGTGGAAAAAAGTGTACCTTTCCCAATGCCACAGCTGGGTATGCGGAATTTATTAGTTAGTCCAGGGGTAGTGGTGTACAAAATTAGAGAATCAAATAGATCGCAGAAACAAGAGGCTATTCCGGAGACTACACCAAGGCAGGCATCAATTTGTGCAGTGATTGAAAGAGCGACTGAGGGTCCAGTTTTGAACACCGGAATACTGGAAGGAAGGAATCTCACAAAAATAATATTGGGTCAAATTTTCCAATTGCAGCTTATCGTGAGTCAATTGGAAGGAAATCTAAGGCAACAATTGGAGTTGAGTAAGAAGGAGATAATGGAAAAAAGCTGCCGAATTGTGGAACAGGATCACCTTATTAGTACAAAGACAAAAACCAAGTTGGCATTGGAGCGGAAGTTAGTAGAGGAAAAGAAAAATTGGGCAAATGATAAAGATCACACTCAAAGAATCCTGAACGGCCAAAAATAAGAATTAATAGAGAATCAGAGGATATGAGATTTGGAATGGAAAGCATTGAAGTGTCTATTACAAGCAAAACAAGAGAAGATAGTAAAATTGGAATAAGAAAAGGTGGAATTGGGAGACCAATATAGAATTGGAATGGATAAGCTGTAGGCAGAAATTAATACATTGCAGGGTGAAGTAGAAAAATTAGAGGGCGATTTGGCCAATATCATTTGGCTACAGGTATCTGTTCAGCCAATTTCAAGTATTAGTGAGCTGGAGAAGAAGATGAAATAAGAAGAGCACCAATTAGAGGCGAAAGATGCCAGGATTTTATAATTGGAGGCTCAAGTTCAGGAATTGGGAGCGGATAATGAAGATTTATTAGCCCAATTCAAGAGCAATCATGTGGATTTATCAGAGGAAGATGAAGACGTATCATTAGAGCCAGATGCAGAGGAACCTCCTACGGAGAATCTAGGAGCATCCCACTCCTAAGAGTCAACTTCATAACAAAAGTTTTTTTTTACCAATTCTGTGTTTGCAAGGGCACTGCACAATTAGGAGTGGGGCTATGTAGAATGGGTAGGAATTTTAGGATTTACGATACATAGTTTGTAGGGTTAAGAATAGGCAAAAAGTCGATGAATGGCCAGTTTAGAAGGCAGAATGAATGAGGAAGTTAGAAAAAGTAGTTATCATCGATTGTGTTGCAGTTAACATAGATGGGATAAGTATAAATTGATTTGGTGCGGAGGAGTCAGGGCCAGACTGTGATAGTCTTGAGTTGAGGTAAGCTTGGTGCTACCTCTCTCTTTTGTTTTGTTTTGTTAGATTGTAGTGGAGAATCCGGATTACATTTTGATTGATTATACCATATCAATGGTGAAGTATAATAATAAAACATAAAATTTTATATATGTGGATGAATAAGAAATTATAATTTTTTGATACGTGAGTTTATTGTGGCGAATTAGCGGTCGAAGATTGGATATGTCAATGTAGTTTGATTGTGAATGAAAATATTATGTTGTATTGAGTGTGAGAACTGAGCAGTGAAGGAAAATATTGGAGAAATGATTTGTTTTGAAAAACGTTTTTGGTGAAGAATTATTTCTAGTGATTGGAGAATAAAGTGAATATATGCAATCTATGGAGACGGTGCAACATTGTTGTTTGTTGTTATGAGTTTGGAAGAAGACAGCAGATTATAGTAGGAGAATTTGTAGAGGATTGTGTTACAAAATTTATCTTTAGTTGCGGAATAGCAAAACCAATAGAGTGGACAACATTATATTAAAAGTGTGTACTTGTGCATTGGACTCTAATGTTTAGAAGGTGGTTAGTTGTGTGATCCTAACAATTTAACTCAATGTGGATAGTCTCTCCCTGTGTTCAAATCTCCCTTTTATAGGTTTATTCTAGGCAGTATTGGTAGAGAAAGTGAAACAAAAAATAACAATAAGTATTTTATATGCTCAAAAAGTTTCAATCCAACCCAACTTACAGATTGTAGAAAATCAACCAAATCCCACACTGATGTCACTTGGCCTCCAATTTGAAGGTTGATACAGATATCTCAGTGGTAATTTCTCTTTCTCCAACTATTAATTTCAGCTAAAATTTGGTGTGTAGCTTTTCTTTCAAGTCTTCTAATACTATGCCAATTTTTACCTTGATTCAATAAGTAGATCTTTAGATATTGCAAAAACCCTAAGCAATCCTAAACTGCCAATTTTTGATATCTCTTTGTACTAAAGATCAAATAAGTCTTGATTGCATTATTAGATTGCTACAAATTTTAATTCAATCTTAGTACACTCAATCACCCACATATTATCAAATTTTCAACTATAGATGTCACTTCAATTGCATACAATAGCTAAGAATACTAGTCTTAATTTTATTGCATAAAAACTTAATCTCTAATACAAGTTTGATTTTAGATAGCAATTGCTAAATCTTCTCAAATCTTTTAAAAATAAACTTAATATTCTTGAAATAAGCTTAAAGCTAGCTTTTTAATTTTAATTGCCGATTATTGAATGACTTGACACCTTGCCCTTGGTGGCTATCTTTATAGCTAGAGGTCTGATTTTAATCTTGTCTCATATATAGTTGACCCCCAGGTATCAATCCAACTTATTCTAAGGATTTTTAAGCTTAACCTATCTTCAACTTAATCCTAATATCAACCATATTAACTAATTACCTTCTCTATTCTATTTTTATTAACTTATAGCTTTTTAAAAGCAATAACAGAGTTTATACCACCTAGAAGGAACATTTAATAACTAGCTTTTATCTATTAGCTATTAAAACAAGAAAATAATCTAAGAGGCTTTCATAAATCTTTTCTTAAGTATCTTAAGTTTCTATTGAATCAAGATAATTAAGTACTAAGTAGAAATTATTCTTATTCATATTTTTTATTATATAAATGTATAAGATAGATTAATAAAAATTATACTATAGGCATCTTTAAATCAAAGCAAAGGGTAGTTCTAGCAAAACATACATAAAAAAATCTTTGATTGATACGTGGGAAAGACCAATTGTAAACTAGGTATAAAGTTATGTACTTGTAGCAAATAGAAGATTATTTTATTGATTAAAGAGTGGAATTAATAAGTAGGCTTGATATGATTTCTTTGAGCATTGATTTTTAGATATTTAAATTTGTAATGACTTTGTAAGAGCTATGCAAACTCAAGGTTCTATTTGGATGACTCTGGTTGTTGAGAAATAATCTTTCAACATCAATAGCTCAATATAAGATTGGTGTTGTAGTAAAAATTGTCTTTAAAGCTTGGAATGCTACTTTAATCTCTTTATTCTTCTCAAGTTTGTCTTTACAAATCAAACATATAAGTAGAGCTGCAACTTGAAATTTTTTTTGATACAAATCAAATAATAATTAAAAAAATATCAAAAAACATTAAATATTATTATATAGTAATATAACTATTAGGTAAAAGAAGAAAAGAATGATTATATTATAGAAGAATTCAAATAAAAATATTTTAATATATTATTTTAAAAATATAGATAATAGACAAGGAAGTAATAAAAATAAAAATGTGCTAATACAGCCTTCTTATAGAAGAGGCTTCTACTTATTTTGTATGATCATAAATAAAGCAAAATAAAATAGATTAAAAAATTAAATAATATAGACATCTTTAAAAAGGAATTATAAATTGGTTTTAATAAAATTTATCTTAAAATTTTAAGAATTGATACTCAGAGAGGACCAGTTATAAACTTGGATTGAAATTAGACCTTGATGCAAAAAACCATATGCCAATGGCAAATAGAGAGTTCTTTAGCAGATTGGAGAGTTGGATTTGAAAGAAAACTTAAGAAGATTTATTTAAGTATTAATTTTGAATGATTCAAAACTATAAGAACTTTACAAAATCA
This sequence comes from Physcomitrellopsis africana, assembly GCA_036785485.1. Lineage (NCBI taxonomy): Eukaryota > Viridiplantae > Streptophyta > Bryopsida > Funariales > Funariaceae > Physcomitrellopsis > Physcomitrellopsis africana. The sequence continues at coordinate 184,559 of JAWRVF010000599.1, read as the reverse complement.
AGGTTGATTTGGATAACTATGGATTTTATGAAATAAAAAGAGGCTTATATTTTTAAGTATTTTGTGAATTTGGTTATAGATCTATAAATGAAAATTTGTAAGTATGTGATTATGATTGTGCTAAGCTCATGTTATAAGTTTGAGCTTGATCTAATAGTTCAATAAAATGTTATTGAAGTTCAAGTGAGTCATGGTCTCAGAAATTGGGATTTGAGGATCAGTGAAGATTTCTAAGATATTTAATAATCTACCAATTAGATTGAGGTGAGAATTATTTATATAGATAGTAGACTTGATTTTTTTATTTGTATATGAATTTTGGAAGCAATTGAATAGTACAAAAAAAAGATATTCGCACTGGAAAATTGGCATCAAGGTTGGAGAAGAAGGACAACCTATACTTGAGTAGATTTTTGAGCTTATCTTCTATTTGGTGGCTTGGATCTTCTTCAAATTGTTTGTGCATGTTACCAACTTAGTTGTTGAAAGGTTTGCAAAATTTGAATTAAGATCAATGATTCAATTATTAGTTATTGAGGTTTCAATCTACTATATGATTTATTAGGATTTGATTAGGATTTGATTAGGATTTATTAGAATTTGATTAGGATTTTTTTAGAATTTATTTAAGATTTATTTGGAATTTAGGATTTTTATTAATTAAAAATAATAATTAATTAAAAATCTAATTAGGATTTAATTTAGATTTAATTTAGGATTTTAAATTAAATCTAAATTATAATTAATTAAAAATCTAAATAAATTTTTTAAATGATTGAAAATATTTATTATTCTTTAATTACAATTTATTCATAATTCTATTAGAGGTGTTAGAACTTATTATTGTAATTTTTGTTTTATCTTCCACAGCTAGGTGTCCAATGTATTTTCAAGCAAGACTTCACATAATATGACAACATCTCTTATTGTTCTTAGAATTTTTTAATTAATAATAATTTAGATTTTTTTTGGATTTTCCATCAGAAGGTTATTATTTGAAATGATACATTTTAAAAAATTGACTTGAATTGTATGAAATATATATTTTTCTATCTTGGCATATAATTTTAAATTTTTAAATTTTTATAATATACAACAAATATATTGCTTGTATTCTTTTGTATTCTTAGAATAGGTCAAAATATTATTTAAATAATAAATAACAAAATTATCTATAATTCTCAAAAAATATCATTTATTAGATGTTAAAAAGTAGTTAAAATATTTATAAATCCAAAAGACATGATAATATATTTAAAATATCCATATCTAATTTAAAAAGTAGTCTTTTATTCATCTCCTTTTTTAAAACATATTAGATTGTATACTCTTTACAAATCTATTTCATTATAAATCTTGGCTTAATTTAGTTGATTAAAAAGTCTAGATATCAAAGATAGAAGATATCAATTCTTGATAGTTATTTTACTAAGCCATTGATAATCTATATTCTTTTGTAACAATTTATCTTTTTTCTTTATAAACAAGATTAGAATTAATGTTGGAGATTTTGAATAGTGTATAAAATTTTTGGCCAAATTTTCATCCATATATTCTTTAAATAAAGCCAATTTATTTTGCAATAAGCTATAGATTAGTCCTAATGGCAATTGCATCTCTTCTTAAAGATCAATTGAGCAATCATAATGACAATGCTTTGGTAGAATATATATATATATATATATATATATATATATATATATTTAAACATGTCTTGATACTGCTTATATTGCATTAAAAAGTTGCTTGACATCTTTCTACTATAAAAAATAGGTGCTATATAAATAACAAACAACAATCCTTCTTTTGCAACATGCTTAAATATTCTTGTTTCTACAAATAAGGATTTGCTTGTTCTAGACTTATAATCTATTACTTGGTTGAAAATATCTTTAGATATACTCTAAAAAAAATCAAAGCTATAAGAAATCCAATCTATTTGAGGGTTATACTTTTTTAATCATGATAGAATTAAAATCACTAGATTAGTACAAGATCTAATAATTTTAAATATCACTAAGCTATTATAACCATTTGTTGCTACATCTATAGAAATAATTATATGAATAACATCTCTAGAAGACAAAGGCTAACCATCTATGACTTCTATATGTACTAATTTAGTTTTTTTTATTAATAATATTTTATAATTTTTAATGAATACTTCATCTAAAAAATAAATTGAGATTCTTGAATTTAATAAGGCAAAGATTTTATACTTTTTAAGTTTCAAACAAATATCAATTTTAAAATAAGGAGAAGATTTTAAAGAAAGAATAGAACCTTTACAACATATTGTATCAAAATCCAATTACATAGTTCTTATTGTAGTTGGAAAAACTTACTTTTTAACACATTGTCTTTATTAACAACCATAATCCTCACTTTATAATTACATTGTATTTTAAGGTAATATTGAGCAATATAATTAGTTTCTCTATAATATAAATATAATCCTTTTTGATGGCATTGTTATATGGTGTGATTTTTATTCTAAAAATACATTGGATACCTAGCTGTAGAGAATTTATCTTTAACTTATTAGCCAAGCTTTAATAAGTGATTTGTTATTAATAAAGATGATAAATAAATATAATAATATTAAAAATTATTCTTTTAATAAGAATCTTTTATATTTGAATAGATTTATATATAAGATTTTTTATGGCATTTAAAAAATCCTTAATATCCTTTATTATAAAAAACTATAACTAAATAATTGTTGATAATTTAGATTCTTAGTAATTTCAAAGGAAGTTTATAATCTCTTTTTCAAAACCCATTTTTATATAAATTTTTTATCATAGCTCTATATATTCATCTTTTATATCTTTATAAAATCTTTATTCCTAAAAAATCTCTTTAGTTTGCATAAAATACTCAAATTATAACAAAAATCTTTCAATATCTTATTCATTTACAAAAGATTATTTCTTCTTAAATTTTAGAATCTAATATCTCTTGATCTAACTATTCAATTTTTGTCGAATTTCTTAAAAGTATAGTTTATATCTTTAAGCTTTATTATAAAAAAACTCAATCATATATTTGCTTCTAATTGTCTGATGTCTCAAAAATCCTAGCAAGTGCTTAAAATCCTAATTTATAAACATCCAAATATTATTTTTTTCATATCTTTAAAATTCAAAATTCAAATGCCACTAAAATTTGTACATAGCTTTATAACATGATAATATATATTTTAAAGCCAAAATCTTATTAAATTATTGAAAATAAAGCTTAAAACACAACTACTAATTAAGTAGATCTTTTATTGCCTTTAAATTGCAAGCATTGACTTCAACTTCTAATATCTCCTTTATTCCAATTTAAAATTTATCAAGCCATATATACAAAGTATATGCAAGAATTTTTTTTTTCCAACTTCACTTGCCAATCTTTTATTACTTTTTGTACATGTGAGTTATATCCCAAAGAATGATAGTAGGTAAAAAATCATTACCTTGATTTTGAGCATTTATATCTTTTTCACAAAAACTCCAATTTATTTAATTTTTATACAAAAACCATACCTAAAGTTTTAAAGCTGCTAATCTTAATCTTTGATATTTGAATGATTCCAAAATAATAATCTTAATTCCTAATAAGACTTTGGACATCCTCCTTGAGCTTATTGGATATGATTTTTGGTCAATATAATTAGAGATTTTCATCATCCATCTCTACTTATCCATATGGATAGTCTAATTATTTTTTTTGATACTAAGACTTCTTTCTAATCTTTTTGAAAAATAAAATTTGTATAATATGTGCCTTAAATACCAAATAAAAGAAACTAAACAAGATTTCAAAGATCACCTATGTCTAATAAAGATGACCCAAGATATATAAGGTCTAAATCTTATTAATTGTGGCTATTTCTATATCATCATTTCCAACCAATCTTGATGCTGTTTATAGTAATAAATTAAATTGATGTATTATAAGCACTGATTCTTTAATTTTTTCTTATATTTATACTACTACATATTTATTTCTAAAAACTTTGTTATAATCATATAATAAAAATAAATAAAAATAAATAAAAAATAAATCTTATATTATTTATGATAGGAGATAAAAAAAGATTAAAAATAAAAATAAATATTCTAAGAACAATATCAATATAAAAGTAGGTAATCTATAATCTTTAATATACTTACATCTTAGTTTTTAACAAATAATCTATTCTTAATTAAGAAAGATAAAACTTTGATATTATAAATGTACTCTTGTCAATCTATCAAGGATAAAAACACAAAGAATGTAAATAAATAAAAGAAGAATTATATCAAAAAAAGATGACAAAAATAAGTGATAAAATATGTATATTTAAGAAGAAATTAAAATGGCTATTTTCAAAGACAAGAAGATTAGAGACTCTTGAAATTAGACTAAAAGCAAGAAATACGTTAATAAGAGTGAAGAAGGCCTTCCTCCATATATTCTATCTAAATAAAGAATTATGTAGTAACATTCTATAGGCTATATATCATATGTCCAACTTACAAGACACTTGTTTAATTTATAGGACAAGTTTTTGATATATGTGCCATATGACCAACTTGTAATATAAATGGCCAACATGTGTAATATAAATGGCCAACATGTGTAATATTTAATGAACTTATAGCCAAGTTTTTAACCTACCAATTACCTACCAATATATAAAAAGTCTAATCCGCATTTACAAAGCTTTTAAAAAGCTTTTTAATAAGATATTAATTTACTTCATCTAATTCTATCTAATTCTATTTATTCCTATTTATCTAAATAAATATATTGGTAATTATATGTATTAGTGATAGTGAGTCAACTAAGTCCAATCACATTTTGTTATATTCCTGGTATTTATTAAATGCATAAATATTAAAAGACCAATAGAATCTTTAGATAAGCTATTAAAAATAATCTATAAAATCTTATTATTAATACATGATTTTAAATTAATTATTAAATATTTAATAAATAAAAAAAATTAAAATTAAAATTTTCTTGTATTTATTTAATTAAATTTTTTAATAGAACCTAAAATTATTTCTAATATGAAGAATTCCACATTTGGCCATAATTAATTTTTTAATTTATATATATATAAATCATATAATTTATGTTCTTATAAAAATATAATATTATATTTTCAAATGGTATTTTGAATATAACTATGTAGTTGTATGATTTTAAATGGATTATTTAAACCACACACATTATAAGATAAGATTCTTAATATCATAAAATAAAAGGTTAAGAGACACATACCTTGATATATTTAATAAGTAATAACCTTAAAGTACAAGTTGCATAAGAAAGTTGCTTCTTTTATATAAGAACTTCCTTGCAATAGCTCCAAGTAAATAAAAACATAAAAAAATCATTAAAAATATATTTTAAAAAAAAAAGACATAATTTGTTTGAGCCATAGATATATGGCTTTAATTTAAAAAAAAAGTGTCACAGACATATAACAAAAGAAAGATTTGGAAGATTTTAAAAGATTCTACTTGATTCTAGAAGATTCTAAAAGATTTTAAAAGATTCTATTTAGTCCTAAAAGATTCTTGATGATTTTGAGAAGGACCTTATCTTCATATAGACTGATATTGTTCTTAATTTTTTGTATCTATTTCTTCTTAATTTATTTTTATGATAAAAAATAAAAGATTCAATATGGCGGATTCCAAAGAAGTCAAATTGGATTCAATTATAAATGCTCTTGAAGCATTGAAAGTCAAAATAGAGACCTTCTTTAAACAAAATGAAGAATATTACATGACCATACATAATGGTCAAAGAATAGAACTACCTTAGCTACTATCATAAGTCACCCTAGGAATTCCATCATGAATTTTTTTTTTATTAAAAGATGTATGTACTCAAGAAGGCAATTTAATATCAATAATAAAAGAATTAAGAATTAACCTTTCAAAGAAGATTGATAGAACTCATTCAAAGTTTTATATATTTGTAAATCAAATATAATTTATTACTTTATTCTAATCTCAATAATATTCCATAGAAGCATCTCATGTTGGTGTGATTAGAACCTTACTTTCATGTCAAGCTTTGTTTTTATTTGCTTTGTTGTTTGAGAAGAATTCTTCCATATTACATAATTTTGAAATATCTTTTATAATATTTGTAGAAGCTTTTGTAAAACATGATAAGATTTATTTTTCTACAATTAAAATCTAAATCCTTGAATAGAGAACTTGTTTTATATTTGTTTATGCTTTAAAATTTTAGAAATTAACATATAATATCAATTAAAGTGAAGATGCATTAATAAGTTATTTTTATTGAAAATTATAAGATGATATAAAGGATTTATTATTATGTATGTCTTATCTTCAAATTCTTACTGAAGCCATCAATCAAAAGATAAAATATAATAATTGATTATTTCAATGTTGATAAAAAAAACGTCCACTATTTGTGCCACAATTTTATACCAATTACTTGCTATCTTCTATATCTTCCAATCCTAGTATATATTTAGAAGTAGAAGATATATAGGTTGATATAATTTGTTTCAAATCCTTTTCTAAGTGAAAAAAGAAGCATCAAAAAGAATATGGCTTGTATTTGTATTGTAAAAAAATTTGGCCACAATTCTAATAATTATTACAAAAAGTATCAATATACATATCAATTAAATATGCAACCACATCACCAAGTGTTTTGCAAAAAAACAAGGGCATCCAGCTATAATAGAAACTATGCGACTAAATTCTTCTATTCTATAAATCAAAAAAGCTCATATATTATCATCTAATCTTTCTCATTGCTTTATCAAGTATAATATATTTGGATGCCTAAAAACTCAAAATCCTTGCTTTAATAGATTTAAGAGCCTATGCTTCTTTTATTAATTTAGAATTTTTAAAAATCTATTATATTCTTTTAGTCAAGAAATCTAAGGCTATTTATGTAGAAGTCATAGATGGTCAATGCTTATCCTCTAAAAATGTTACTTATGGAATCAATTCATTAGAAGTAACATCAAAGAATCATAATAGTTAGGATGTATTTAATATCATCAGATCTTTATTTAATTCCATTATTTTAGGACTTTCTTGGCTTAAAAGATATAACCTCTATACAGATTAGATATTTTATAAAATAAAATTTCTTTAAATACCACAACATGTTATTATTAAATCTAATAAAAAATATCATAAATCTTATAGCACTAAAATCATAAAGCCTTTATTTATTAGAACTAGAGCTTTTATGAGTAAATAAAAAAGGCACTTTTTTTTGTTGTCTATATAACTTCAACATCTAAAGCAATAAGTACTCCAATAACCTTTTTAAAAAAATACTTATATTTTTAAGATATATTTTAAGAGAAAAATATAAACACCTTATTAGAATATTGTCCATATAATTATACTACTGATCTTTAAGATGGCATACAACCAACTTTTGATCCAATTTATAACTTATCATAGAATAATCTTATAACATTGAAGAAATATATTGACAAGAATTTTGTAAAGAATATTATTTGATATTTAAATTTTTTTTTTGATGCACCTATACTCTTTATAAAGAAAAATAATAGATCTCTATGGATGTGCAACAACTATCATAACCTCAACAAAGTGATAATAAAAATATGTTATCCTTTGCCATTAATATTTAGATTCTTTAATCAATTGGATCAAGCTAAGATCTACATCAAAATAAATCTCTATAGAACTTATAATCTAATATGCATCAAAGAAAAAGATGAATGGAAGATTATTTTTTGTACAAGATATGAATACTTTGAATACAATGTTATATCTTTTGGCCTTACAAATGTGAGCCAAAAATTTGTTGCTTCACATTAATTAGCTTAAAAAATTTAAAAAAATTTGAGAAAGTTGAAGATTTAGAGTTAGAAAGGTAAATTAGAGAGTAGTAGTGAAAATAGTAATAAAAAAAGAAAAAGAAAAATCTGAAAATAATTAGAAGTAAATTTTTTTATTTAAAATAGTAATTATTTTGGAGTTGGTATTTTTGTATAGAAATGGAATAGAGAAGGATCCTATATTAAACCTTTGTAATCTTCTATAAGTATGAGTTTGGGACTTAAAAAAAAAAATTAAAATTTTTTTAAAAAAAAATTTAGAATTAGTAAGAGTTGATAATTTTGAGAATACTACTCATTCTGTTAGTTGGATCTGGGAGAGCTTTGCCTTGGCTTGCCGGTGTCTTAAATCTACCGAGCTTATGTGCATGGCATGGCATCCATTATCCCTATGCTCTAGTTTTTGTCCTCAAAATGCCCTCATTTTTATATCTCTAGAAATTATCAGGAATTAGGGTTTCAATGGTGGCGGAAATAGTGGCGGGATAGGAGAGTCTGAGCCAGCATTTTTGAGAGCGTATGAGGGCACGTTGTATGCAGGAGGAACTGGCATGGTTTTGGAGGATTTGGATGATGGTATGATGGACATTAGTAAGCAATTGTGAAAAAAAGTCGGTTTGGTTATGAAATTGGTTATAAAATTTTGGTTGTCTCTAGAGTCCTCATTTGGTTTTGTACAAGGCGGCAGTTCAAGGCCTAAGGGCTATATAGAGTGGCCAATCATTCTCCAAGGATTGGAATGAGATGACCTGCGAAATTATTTTCATTGCGAGGATTAAACATAGCGGAAGCAAAAGAGGCAGGGATTTTGTGAAGTTTACAGTATGATAGGTTGTATTTACATTGAATTGGTGTGAGTTAGCTAGGAGGAAGTTAAAGTCCAGGTAAGTAAGTTAGGGAGTAGAGAGTCATGCAAGGAGGGAGTTTGGTAGGAAAGTAGAGAGTCCAAAAAAAATGCGAGATCAATGAATAGATTGTATGAGTCAGAGATAGAGATAATGCGGTGCGATTGCAAGGGTTGATCCAAGCAAGAACTGGTGGAGGAGTTAGAGAGCATTGTTGTGGCAAAAATTTGCTTTAGATAGACGCAAGGTCCCTCTTTGTAATCAAATTGGATCCATTATACACAAATCTTTAGTTTTTTTTTTTTTTTTTTAATCACAAAATCATGTATATAATAAATCTATAAATAAGAAGCTTGAAAATTTATAAATCAAGATCTAGCCATTTAAATAAGTTCAAAATTTAGAAATATAAAATTTACTTTTTTAATCATTTTCACAAAAAATTCTTAACCGTGAATTCATTATCGATCACCAGATATCATCAAATATTAATAAGTAATTTTATAAGTCAAAACCAAATTAGAAACATAAAAATTCATATTTTTAGATCCAATTGTTTAAGTAAGCTCAAAATTTTGGAATACAAATTTCATACCTTTGATCATTGTCACAAAATTTTTGAGCCGTGAATTTATTATCAATCGTTAGATATCACCAAAATATTAATAGGTGACTTTAAAAGCCAAAACCAAATTGGAAATTTGAAAATTCATAATTCAAGATCCAACTATTTAAATAAGTTCAAAATTTGGAAATAAAAATTTCATACCTTTGATCATTATTACAAAATTTTTGAGCCATGAATTCATTACCAATTGTTAGATATCACCAAAATATTAGTAGGTGATTTTAAAAGTCAAAACCAAATTGGAAATTTGAAAATTCATATTTTGAGATCCAGTTGTTCAAATAAGCTCAAAATTTGGGAGCATAAAACTTACATCTTTGATCATCATCACACAAAATTTCCGCTTCAAATTTGTTTCCAAATGACTGGTATCACCAAATCCTTAACAGATACTTTTGAAAGTCAAATCCAAACCAGAAACTTGAAAAATCATATTTTGAGTTCCAGCCATTTAAATAAGCTCAAAATTTGGGAGCATAAAACTTATATCTTTGATCATCATCACACAAAATTTATGATCCAATTTCATTGCCAAACAATTGGTATCACCAAATCCTTAACATATACTTTTGAAAGTCAAAATCCTAGATACCCAAGAATAAAATTTGCCATTTCTCCCTAATCAAAGTCTCAATTAATATGAGATTTCAGACATAGACTCTTTACAGCAAAAGTAATATGTATACAAAAAATGAGCTTCAAATTCATCTTGAAACTCAAGTTCTAACTTAAAGTAAACCCTTCTATTTATCTAACTTCTTCAAAATTTTAGTTTAGTTTGCTAGTTTTAACTAGCCATATCTCACTCATTCTAGATTTATTTTTATCAATTTTTGGATGTAAAATGTTTAGCTTGAAGTCTAGTTTCTAATCCAACTTTTCAATTTCTTGTTAATGTCTTAAAACTCCTAATATATTTAGAAAAGTGACAGTAGGTATCATATTAGTAGCCTAAGTTCAAACAAGCATAACTCTCTCATCTAAGCTCTGAATCATGTGTTTCTACCATCTAAACTCATGCTAAGAAGAAGCTCTCTTTGAATACCTTCGTGGACTTGCCAAAAAATTTTGTCCTATTTCTCTCCAGAGCTCGTCAAAGAAGTCGCATCCAAGGTCTTCAAAGTCCAAGTCAACAACTAATAGTTTAAAGTTATAAAAATACCAAATCTAATCCTCCAAGTTAGCACTATTAATGGCAACCAACTATTGACATCCAAACTTCTATTTATCCTTAATAAAATCCTAAATTCAACCTCAAAGTCAAAATTCCTTATATCTACAAATATAATCCTAAATCTACTAAAATCTAAGATTGGAAAAAAATAAAAGAAATAAAAAAAGTTTTAAAGGCTAAATCAAAGTTAAAGTTAAGATTAAAGATAAAATATAAATTTAGCCAAAAAAAAAGAAAGAAAGTAAGAAATTTTTTCCAAAATTATATAAAAAATTTAGATTGATAAGAAGAAAGAAAGAACTTAATAAATTTTCAAAGAAAAGAAAGTTAAGCAAGGTTTCTATACATGGATGTATTTACTTCATGACAGCGTCGAAATATTTTGTAATGTGAGGATTTTGAGAGAAAGCTCCATACAGCCGGGGACAGAAGTCTCGGAGAGACAATAACGAAGCAAATATACGAGGATGCCTTATTTTGATCATTGGGAAGGAATTAGAGCATCAATGAATAGAGTAGAGGTAGAGACACCAAAGCACTACCTTGAAGTTGCCTAGCAGCTAGTTAGAGCGGTACGTGATGAGAAGGATGAAATAGAGAAGAAAGCAGTGGAGTGGTGCTTGTGACGCCTCTCTAGGGAGAGAGGGGTCCTATAAGTAAGTAGACTGGTGAGTATGTGAGAATCAGTGAGGCCGGAGGGCTAGATCTTGATGCAGTCAAAAGAAAGCAAGACTGATTTTGGCAGAAACAGCAAGAGAGGCTTTTAGATAGTTACGAGAGAGAATCAAAAAGATATTGTTATCATAGCAGTGAGAGAATATAGTGGGATTCATGTATGAGGGAATTTGGTGAGGGTCAATGACACCATAAGAGGCAAATGCTCGAGGTGAACAATGGAACCAGATGGAAGCGGTAGAGAATTAAATCATAGAAGTTGCGGAAAATCAATGGCACAGTTCTAATAGGAATTGATCAAGAAGCAAAGCATGTGATCTTTGGCTGAGATCAATTAGAGGTATAGATTAAGTGGTGCAATTGGATCTAAGGAAGGAGAGGTGAATGCTGCTATTGATGGTATCCAAATCTTAGTATTGAATATCCCATTGGCACAATGGAAGTACTAGAATAGCATGATAGAGTCCCTACAACAGTTGAATAGTTGTAGTAGAAGAGGGAGAGCTGCAAGTTGAGAATTGAGACAAGGATTGGTATCACTAGGCATAGATTAAGGCCTAGAATTGCAAGATAGTAGCATGTTTGAATAAGCAAGTAAAAAGAGGAAGCGGGATGCAGCATGTTGAGTACAACATTAGAATTTGATATGCGAGAATGCTGTCATGAAGTAAATATATCTATGTATAGAAATCTTGCTTAACTTTCTTTTCTTTGAAAATTTATTAAGTTCTTTCTTTCTTCTTATCAATCTAAATTTTTTATATAGTTTTGGAAAAAATTTCTTACTTTCTTTCTTTTTTTTTGGCTAAATTTATATTTTATCTTTAATCTTAACTTTAACTTTGATTTAGCCTTTAAAACTTTTTTTATTTCTTTTATTTTTTTCCAATCTTAGATTTTAGTAGATTTAGGATTATATTTGTAGATATAAGGAATTTTGACTTTGAGGTTGAATTTAGGATTTTATTAAGGATAAATAGAAGTTTGGATGTCAATAGTTGGTTGCCATTAATAGTGCTAACTTGGAGGATTAGATTTGGTATTTTTATAACTTTAAACTATTAGTTGTTGACTTGGACTTTGAAGACCTTGGATGCGACTTCTTTGACGAGCTCTGGAGAGAAATAGGACAAAATTTTTTGGCAAGTCCACGAAGGTATTCAAAGAGAGCTTCTTCTTAGCATGAGTTTAGATGGTAGAAACACATGATTCAGAGCTTAGATGAGAGAGTTATGCTTGTTTGAACTTAGGCTACTAATATGATACCTACTGTCACTTTTCTAAATATATTAGGAGTTTTAAGATATTAACAAGAAATTGAAAAGTTGGATTAGAAACTAGACTTCAAGCTAAACATTTTACATCCAAAAATTGATAAAAATAAATCTAGAATGAGTGAGATATGGCTAGTTAAAACTAGCAAACTAAACTAAAATTTTGAAGAAGTTAGATAAATAGAAGGGTTTACTTTAAGTTAGAACTTGAGTTTCAAGATGAATTTGAAGCTCATTTTTTGTATACATATTACTTTTGCTGTAAAGAGTCTATGTCTGAAATCTCATATTAATTGAGACTTTGATTAGGGAGAAATGGCAAATTTTATTCTCGGGCATCTACGATTTTGACTTTCAAAAGTATATATTAAGGATTTGGTGATACTAGTCGTTTGGCAATAAATTTGGAGCAAAAATTTTGGATGATGATGGTCAAAGATGTAAGTTTTATGTTTCTAATTTTTGAATTTATTTGAACAACTAGATCTCAAAATATGAATTTTCAAGTTTCTGGTTTGGATTTGACTTTCAAAAGTATCTGTCAAGGATTTGGTGATACTAGTCGTTTGGCAATGAATTTAAAGCGGAAATTTTGTGTGATGATGATCAAAGATGTAATTTTTATGCTTCCAAATTTTGAGCTTATTTGAACAATTGGATCTCAAATTATGAATTTTTAAGTTTCTAATTTGGTTTTGACTTTTAAAATTACTTCTTAATATTTTAGTGATATTTGACGATCGGTAATGAATTCAGGGCTCAAAAATATTGTGACAATGATCAAAGGTATGAATTATATTTTACCAAATTTAAACTTATTTGAATAGTAGGATCTAAAAATATGAATTTTTATATTTCTAATTTGGTTTTGACTTTTAAATTACTTGCTAATATTTTGATGATATCTAGTGATTGGTAACGAATTCACGGTTGAGAATTTTTGAGAAGATGACTAAAGAAGTGAATTTTTTATTTCCAAAATTTGAACTTATTTAAATGGATCTTGATTTATAAATTTTTAAGCTTCTAGTTTGTTGGTTTATTATACACATGGTTTTGTAACTACAAAAAAAAAAAAGTTAAGAAGATTTGTACATATTGGATCCAACTTGATTGTAAAGAGGGACCTTGCATCTACCCAAAGCAGACTTTTGCCATGACAACGCAAACAATTCTATCCCAAGAAAAGAATTTTGTTATATAAAAGAACAGATTTTTTTGGAATAAAGAAGTCCTTCCATATCAGGAATGAGAAGTTGACTAATAAATTTAAATAATTTTTTTTAGTTGAAATTTAAAAAAAAAATTAATAGTAATAATTTAAGAATATCAAGAAGAAAAGTTGGCAGTGGAAGAAGGAGGACTTAAAGAGTAGAAGAAACATATATTAGAAATTATTGTGTAGAAAAGATTGATCTATAGGGTTACAAATGCAATGAAGGTGGTGAGATCTTGCTTATATAAATAGTGCGTTTATCCGGAGCCTACTTTGAGGTTGTTTTCACGTTTAATTTTGTGTGAAGTTATGTGGAAATAATTTGTATATTGTTTTTAAGTTGATTGGAGGAGAAAAGAGAGTCATGGAGTAGAATTGGTGTGGCAATGAAGCATTACTTGGGGCCCTATTGGAAGGAACTAGAGAAGATAAGTTATTAAAACTTGGGCCTTAATTTCTCAGTTAAATAAGTAGAAATTAGAAATAGAAGGAAGGATAGTTTGCAATATATGGAGAATGGTGCGAGGCTGATTAAAAGCGATTAGATGAATACTTGCACTCAATCAAAGAAACCAAAGTTGATCCTAGTTGGAGATAACATCAAAAAATGGTATTGTATAACATATTGTCTTGCTTGAGAATGCGCCAGGCACTTTGCTATGGAGGGTGAAGTTGTAGTTCACATACACTCAAGAATCCTTAATAAGTTTTGTCCATATTCAAAAGGTATGATTTGAATATCATAACAAGAATGCTTGAATCAATGCAAAGTGCTTAAAAACACTCTTCATCATAACTTCATTCACATAAAAATTCCAAATGCTTTGTTACTTATTACAATCAAGCAACCAAGAGTCTCTATATAAGTTTTAACCTCAATTAATGAAATTCAATAAGTTATAATTTTTAATCTAATTATCAACTTAGTATGAAATTTTGCACAAAAATGCAAATAGAAGCCTTCTGTATGTTAAAAAGTTTCAAGCCAACCCAACTTACAGATTATGGAAAATTGACCAAATCCCACACTGATGTCACTTGGTTGTTGGCTTGAAAGTTATGGCAAAAATTCCAACAAGAATTTCTTCTTTTATAATCGTTAATTTTGTATGTAGCTTAATCTTCAAGTCTCTCAATACCGTGCTAAATTTCTTCTTGATCCAAATGATAGATCTTAAAATATTGCAAGCATCCCAAATATACCTAAACTGCCAACTTTTGGTACCTCTTTGTACTAAAGATTGAATAAATCCTGAATGTGCTATTAGATTGCCATAATTTTTTACTCAATCTTAGCACATTCAATCAAAATTTTAACTATGGATATTGCACCAATTGCATGAAATAGCCAAACTGCTAGTTCTAATTTTATTGCATAAAAATGTAATCTCTCATATAAATCTTGACTTTAAACAACAATTGCTAAGTTCTTCTAAATCCTTTGAAAACAAGCCTCATGTTTCTAGAACGAGCTTCAAGCTAACTTCCCAATTCTAATTGCCGATCTCCAAATGTCTTGACTCTCTGCCCTTGGTGCTCATTATTGTGGCTAAAGGTCTGATTTTGATCCTGTTTCATACCCGGTCAATCCCCAGGTATCAATCCAATTAATTCTAAGGATTTTTAAGTTTAATCCTATCCTCAATTTAATCCTAGTATCAACCATTTTAACTATTTATTTTTTCTATTCTATTTTTATTAACTTATATATATATATATACATATATATTTTAAAATAGTAACAACCTAAAAAGAAAATTTAATAATTAATTTTTATCCATTAGCTATTAAAATAAAAAAATAATCTAAGAGGCTTTCATAAATCTTTTTTTAACTATCTTAAGTTCCTATTGAATTAAATTAATTAAGTATTAAGTAGATATTATTCTTATTCATATTTTTTATTATAAAAATATGTTACAATACAACAACGGGGCTTGAAGAAAAATTTGAAAAGACAAGGTGAAGCTAAAAGAACTTTAGGAGAATCTAATTACACAATTACAAGAGGAGTTTCTAAATCATTTTCAATCAGAGGTAGGATAGAATATAGTATTGAAGGCAGTATCAATAGTGAAGCAAGGACGAGAAGAAGATGTCTTTTCTTATGTATAAAGATTTGAATTGATATGCACCTCATTTATAAAGAATATATTCAATAATAATATCTTGAAATAATTCTTTATTCAAGGATTTTTTCAAGGATCTACAATTAAAAGTGTATTGTAACAAAATCCTAAGACTTTAGAGGAAGCCAAGAGAGTGACAAGGGAAGTAGATGCTATAGAAAAAAAATTACAAGCAGCTATGGAGGAGGGAAGATGAGAAAATTCTGTAATTTATTCCTATCAAGTTGCATATGTTGGAATTGGAGGGATATCAACAAGGTTCTAATTCCAACCTTTTCATAGGCAGATTGAACTAGTCACCAGTGCCACTAGTAATACCAGAACCAGCACTTCTATCTGCCTTACTTATTCCAAACTTAGAGTAGAAGGTGGAGGATATGGAGAAGAAAACACGGACAAACCAAGAAGGATTTCAAGAAGCCATTTTGAAGTAGATGTAGACTTTGACTGAACAAATGGCATGTGTAGTGAGGAACCAAATATCCTAATCCACCACCACCTCGGATAGAATTTGGAAGCCATACTTTAGGAATATGGTGTATAAATTACAGGCAGAGTGGCCATTCTTCTCAATTTTGCAGAGCTAGACCACCATCAATTATTCGTAGGTAGGATTATCAAAATTTTCAAAAACCTCCTAGGTATGGCACACAATTGAATGAAAATTTTAGACAAGGTGGTTATCAAAGTGGGCTACAAGGATTGAGAAGAAATAGACCACAGAAAGAATACCATTAGTTTTGTAGAAGGTGGCATGTACCTAGACAGTGTTGATTAGAGGGCCAATATTTTGGATGTGATAATTGCAGGAAAAACCATACTTCAAATGAATATAGGCAATCCTACAAGTTTATATTATTATTAAAATTGATAGTGAATCCTCAACAACAGGCTGAAGAGAATATGCAAGATCAACGGAGATTATGGGAGAATCAAAGAGAGATGAGACCACCAAATCTCTATTATAATGACGAGGAGTTCAAACAAATACATCAACCACCTATGGGGTAATAGATTCAAGGAAGATATATATCTTTGAACTAGAGTAGACAAGTAGAGCAAGAACAAGGTAATAGAGCAATAGAACCGAATCAAAAACTGGGTCCTTCAAATATGCAAGATATCTGAGTAACAGAAAGAACAAGACTACAAATCTATATTCTATTCCAAACATTGACAGTGGTCATAGGGGAGGAATTTCTAGCTACAAATCTAGTTATATACAAGGTGAGGAAGGAAGGACAAGGGATAAATTCTCAAGTCTCATCACTAACAACTATGACTCGTGCAAAAATAATTTTATAATCCCTTATTTTGGAGTTAGAGAGTAGCTTGTCTCAAGATACTCCACATTTTTTAGAGTTAGACAAAGTGACTAAAGAAATTGTCAAGAAGGTTATAAAATTGGATGGTGAGCCATTGTATTAGAAATCAATTGATACGGAGATGCCTGTAGAGGAAGGAAAAAAAAATAAAGAAGATGGAAGAAAAGATGAATCAAAAGGACCAAGTGTACTTTTGAAAGACTTTATATCATTAGAACGTAATCAGAGGGGATCAAAGAAGATAATGTATGACTTGTGAGAGGATTTGAAAAAATATAAGGCAGACATTATAATCATACAGCTTTTAGAAATATCTCCAGCAGTAAGAAAATCATTGAAAGAAGAATTATCTATGATAAAAAAAAAGAGAAGAATGAGCAAGAAGACTGTGGTACAAATACAATCTACTAAAAGGTTGTTTGATGTGAAGACAATGGAAATAGAAGTAATAAGTGCTGACAAGATCATATCTAATGCATTGGTAGATGGAAGGAGTGGTTTAAATATTATGTCTCTACAAACAATGGAAAAGCTTGGATTGAATTTAATTATGATTTCACCATTCATGATAAACATAGCTAACCAAAGTCCAGCATAGTCAATAGGTCAAATTTAGCATTGCAAAATGGTTACAGGGAGAAAAGAATATATGTTGACCTTTCAAATGATTTGTATGTAGACAGCTAAGGAATCATTTTTTTTATTATTGGATTATCTGTGGCTAAGAATAGTCAATGCCGTAATAAATTGGAGAGGAGAGCAACCTACAATTATTTATGGAACTAGTGAAAATCATACTCGAGTGTCTATTAGACCTATTATTGCAATAGACATCTATCAAAAATCATGAAAAGATGATAGAGTCAAATTCTCTAAAGTAGAGAAGGACAAGCAACATGTAAGAGAGGTGTTGATAAGCAATATTGCCTTAAATCCAAAGATATGAGGATTAGAAAATTTAAGCCTTAATTTTTATAATTGGAAGGATATTAGTGAATATGAGACTTGGTTACAAATACACCCAAATTCAGCAACTGAGGAAGATAAATGGATAAATTTTATGAAGGGTGTTGAAGATGAAGATGGATTAGTACTATCTTCAAAGTAGAAAAGGGAATGTACTCAATAGAGGTGGAAGAATGCCAAGGATTAGAAGTACTTGAAAAAGATGAGCCTCTAAAGAAGTTGTTACACTGTATAATAATTTCTGTAGGAATCATAGTCGATGAATATGTGGCCAATTACTCTAATGTGTCTTCAAATTGGTATCACAACAATCTTGAGCAATCACAGGTGGTTAAAGAAGATTGAAAGTTTGTGATCTTACAAATGGAAGGAAAGGAGCCAAAAAAAATGCAAATGGAGAGTGAGTTGAGTGGCGAGGAATTAAGTGCATTTAATGAATTGATGCAAGAATATTGAGATATTTTTGCATGGTCGTATAAAGAATTAAAAGACATATTATCAGACATTGTGCAACATTATATTCCTATATTATCGGATATAGTATGAATTAGACAGAAAGAGAGGAGAATTTTAGTTGGTAGTGAAGGCAAAATTGGAGTGATTGTTATAAGCGAGATTCATAAAACTAGTGGAGATCACTGATTGGGTGTCATCAATGGTATTGGTAAAGAAGAAGAATAATAAACTACGCATATGTATAGATTATTGGAAATTAAATGCAAGGATCCAAAAGGACCATTTTCTTTTATCCTTCATAACTAATATTTTGGAAGAAGTAGCTAGACGTGAACATTATACTTTCATGGATGGTTACTCAAGATACAATCAAGTATCTATTGCAATGAAGGATATGCATAAGACAACATTTGTGATTCCATAGAAAAATTTTGTATGGTATATGATGCCATTTGGGTTATGTAATGCATTGACAAATTTTCAACGATTGATGATATATGATTTCTCAGATTTGCTATATAAATCCATGATAGTATTTATCAATGACTTTAATATACAATCACAAAGTGAAGACCATTTGATAAAGATAAAAGAAGCATTGGAGAAATGTAAGAAGATAGGAATGGCCTTAAATCTAGAGAAGATGTATTTGGTTGTGCACCGAAATATATTATTAGATTATAGAGTGAGTAAAAGTGGTAGAAAATCCAAATTAGAAAAAATTAAGATCATCAATATCATTAGAGCTCCAAGTAATGTGAAAGAAGTGCAATGGCTATTGAAACATATAAGGTGGTACGATGAATTAATTCTAAATTATACAATAATTATATTACGCATAACTTCACTACAATGGAAGAATACCAAGTTTGTTTAGATTAATGATTGTTAGAAGACATTAGAGATATTGATGATCAGACTAAGTTTGTATTTGGTATTGTATAATGTGTTGTCTTGTTTGAAAATGCATTGTGCACTTGGTTGTGGAAGGTGAAATTGCTATTCACATATATCCAAGAATCCCTAACAGGTTTTATGCATATAAAAAGAATATGATTTGAATAACAATATGCAAGTGCTTAAGTCAATACAAAGTGCTTAAAAATACTCTTTTTAATAACTTTATCTTCATATAAATCACAATTGTTTTATTACTTGTCACAATCAAGCAACTAGGATTTTTCTTACAAATCTTAATCTTAGTTAGTAAAATTCAATAAGCTATAAATCTTAATTTGGCTATTAATTTGGTATGAAATTTTTATATACAAATATAAATATAAGTCTTTTATATGCTTAGAAAGTTTTAATCCAATTCAACATGCAGATTGTCAAAAATTGACCAAAAACCGCACTAATGTCATTCAATCGCCAACTTAGAAGTTAATATAGATATCCCAACAGCAATTTATCCTTCTCCAACTGTTAACTTCAACCAAAAATTGATAGATGGCCTATCTTTTAAGTCTTCTAATATTGTGCCAAATTTCACCTTGATTTGACTAATAGATCTTTAGATATCATAGAAATCCTAAACAATCTTAAACTGCAAATTTCTGGTACCTCTTTGTATTAAAGATCATATAAACTCTAATTGCACTATTAGATTGTCACTAATTTTTATATAGTCTTAGTACACTCAATCATCCACATATTTTAAAATTTTCAATTATAGATATTACTTAAATTGCACACTATAGCTGAAAGTACTAGTTCTAATTTTATTGCATAAAAATTTAACTTCTAGTACAAATTCTGCCTTTGGTGGCCATTTTTGTGGATAGAGGTCTGATTTCGATCCTATCTCATATACAATTAATCCCCGGGTATCAATCCAATTTATTCTAAGGATTTTTAAGCTTAATCCTATCCTCAATTTAATCCTAGTATCAACCATATTAACTATTTATCTTCTCTATCCTATTTTTATTAACTTATGGCTTTTTAAAAATAATAATAGAATTTGTGCAATCTAGAAGAAAATTTTAATAACTAACTTTTATCTATTAACTATTAAAATAAAAAAATAATCTAAGAGGCTTTCATAAATTTTTTTTTAAGTATCTTAAATTCCTATTGAACCAAGATAATTAAGTATTAAGTAGAAATTATTCCTATTCATGCTTTTTGCTATATAAACCTTTTACAATATGATACCGGTATTAAGACCTCCACAGTGGAAACTACCCTTTCAAATATATTATGATGCAAGTGCGGTGGCAGTAGGTATTATTCTTTGCCAAAAGATTGAAGAAAACAAGAAGGGTAGGGATTATTCCATTACATATGCAAGCAGACAACTTAATACAGCCGAGAAGAATTATTCAACAACTGAAAGAGAATGTTTAGCTATGGTATTTTTAATTAAAAAATTTGACCATTATTTATTAAGCAACAAGGTAGTATTCTTTGTAGATCACATGGAAATTAAGTACTTGGTCAATAAACTAGAGTTGAATGGGAGGTTAACACAATAGGTGTTATTATTACAAGAGTTTGATTATACAATGGAATACAAACTAGGCTCGGCTCACAAGTAAGCAAATCATTTATCAAAGTTACCAGAGAATATAAAGATTCATCAAATTGATGATGGGCTTGTGGATGAGAATCTTTTTGTAGTAACAACAAGGCCTATCTGGTATATTAGGATCATTGAGTTTTTAACCACGTATTACTTATTCTCAGAATTATTCAAAGAAAAAAGAAGGAAGATCAGGATTAATAGCAGACACTTTGTAGTAGTGGGATATAGGTTGTATAGGAAGAAAGTTGATGATATCCTACGAAGGTGTGTTATAGAAGAAGAAATTCCAAAAATCATACCAATGTATTATGACAGTGCATACGGAGGGCATTTTTTGGGACAATTCACGGGACAAAAGGTGTTAAAGGCATGGTAATATTGGCCAATTTTATTTTAAGATATATATATACATATGTTAAAAGGTGTGATGTATGCCAACACTTTAATAGAAATGATTTATGAATAGAATTGCCCCTATATATTTCTTTATCATTAATACCATTCAAAAAGTGGGATATTGATTATATGGGTGAAATCCACCCTCATTCTTCTTAAGGCATGGCTTATATCATTGTGGTCACCAAATACCTTACAAAGTGGACTGAGGCCAAGGCAGTCAAGACAAATACCGCAAAGAATGCTTCTATCTTTTTATTTGAGAATATTATTATGTACTTTAGTTATTTTAAAATCCTAATTAGCAATTGGAAAATACATTTTTTTAATGAGGTGATTCAAGACTTGACAGAAAGGTTTCAGATTGATCATTGGAAAACTACACCCTATCACCTTCAAACTAATGGACAGACCGAGAGGGTTAATTAGATTTTAGCAAGTATATTATGAAAAACTGTGTAAGATTCAAAGAGGCATTGGGACACAAAGCTATCTGCGGCATTTTGGAGGTACCATACAATTTTTAAGGTGACAACACAAGCCACACCATTTTCATTAGTTTATAGTATGGAAGTAATCTTATCTATCGAGTTGGAGGTTCCTTTACTTACAGTGGCAATAAAAACAAGGTTGATTGAAAAACAGTCTTTGAAGGATAGATTGTTGGCCTTGGAAGCTTTAGATGAAAGCCGAAGAAAGAGTACACAACATGTGGAAGCTATTCAATAACAACAAAATATTTGGATTGACAAAAAGTATAAAAAATATAAATGACAATTAAGAATGTTGGTATTATTGCAAGATGCAAGGCAATTAAATTTTTTGAGTAAGTTTGACGGGATCTGGGTGGGTTCCTATATGATAAAAGAGGCATTTCTGAACAATTTGGTGCAGTTGAAGACATTAAATAGCAATCCATTTCCCAACTATACTATAAGGAGTTGATATAAGGAATATTGGACTTGAAGCTTTCAAGTCCAATATTTTACGCAAAAAAAAAAAAAAAACACTACTTAGGTTCTAAGGACAGTATATGTCCAATAGAATTATAGAACAAGTAAGAGATTTTGGATTCGGTCCCATGATGGTTGCCAATTATGTGAGCCAAAAATTCATTGCCTCATATTAGTTAGCTTAAAAAATTTTTAAAAATTTGGAAAAGTTGAAGATTTAGAGTTAGAAAGATAAATTAGAGAGTAGTAGTACTAATTAGTGAAAATAGTAGTAGGGGAGAAAAATAGGGACCTGAAAATAATTAGAAGTAAAAAAAATTATTCAAAATAGTAATGATTTTGGAGTTAATATTTTTGTATGGAAATGGTATAGGGAAGGGCTCTACATTAAGTCCTTGCCATCCTCCATAAGTATGAGTTTGGAGCTTTAAAAAAAATAAAAAAAAATAAAAAATAGGAAATTTAGAACTAGTAAGAGTAGGTGACTTTGGGGATGCTCCTGGTCGGATCCGGCGGAGCTTTGTCTTGTCTTATCAGTGCCTTGAATCCACCAAGTTCATGTGCATGGCACGACGTCCGTCATCCTTGTACTATAGTCGTCGTCCTCGAAATGCCCCCAATTCTACGTTTCCATAGGTTGTTGGGAACTAGGGTTTCAGTGGTGGCAGAAGCAATAGCGGGCAAGGGAGTTTGAGCCAGCATTTTTAAGAGCGCATGAGGCCACATTGCATGCAGGAAGAACTGGCGTGGTTTTGGAGGACTTGGATGACGGTATGACGGATGCTGGTAGGCAGTCATAAAAAGAAGTCGGTCTGGTTACGGAATTGGTTACAAAATTTCGGTTGTCTCTGGAGTCCTTGTTTGGTTATGTACAAGGCAGTGGCTCAAGGCCTAAGGGCCATGCAGAGTGGCCAATCATTTTCCAAGGATTGGAGTGAGTTGACCTGCGGAATTATTTTCATTGCGAGGATTAATCGTAGCGGAAGCGAAAGAGGCAGGGGTTTTGTGAAGTTTACAGTATGATAGGTTGTATTTGCGTTGAGTTGGTGTGAGTTAGCTAGGAGGAAGTTAAAGTCCAGGCAAGTAAGTTAGGGAGTAGAGAGTCATGCAAGGAGGGAGTTTGGTAGGAAAGTAGAGAGTCCAGAAAAAATGCGAGATCAGTGAATAGATTGTATGAGTCAGAGATAGAGAGAGTGCGGTGCTATTGCAAGGGTTGATCCAAGCAAGAACTGGTGGAGGAATTAGAGAGCGCCGAAATATTCTACAAGGTGAGGATTTCGGGAGAAAGCTCTATACAGCCGGGGACAGAAGTCTCGGAGAGACAGTAACAAAGTAGATAGGCGAGGATGCCTTGCTTTTATTATCGGGAAGGAATTGAAGCATCAATGAACAGAGTAGAGGTGGAGACACCAAAGCAGCAGCTTGAAGTTGCCCAGCAGCCAGTCGGAGCGGTGCGTGATGAGAAGGATGAAATGGAGAAGAGAGCGGCAGAGTGGTGCCTATGGAGAGAGAGAGGTCCTGCGAGTGAGCAGGCTGGTGAGTATGTGGGAATCAGTGAGGCTGGAGGATTGGATCTCCATACAATGAGAAGTAGGCAAGGCTGATTCCGGCAGGAACAACGAGAGAGGATTCTAGATTGCCGTAAGGGAGAGCCGAGAGGGTGCTGTTACTATAGCGGTGAGAGAACATATTGGGATTCATATGTGAGGGAATCTAGTGAGGGTCAGTGACACCACAAGAGGCGGATGCTCGAGGTGAACGATGGGACCACGCGGAAGTGGAGAGTTGAATCGCAAGAATTGCGGAAGATCAGTGGCGCAGTTCCAACAGGAGTTGACCAAGAAGCGAAGCATGTGATCTTTGGTTGAGGCCGATTGGAGGTATAGATCAGGTAGTGCAATTGGATTCAAGGAAGGAGAGGCAAACGCTGCTAAGGGTGGTGTCCAAATACTAGTGTTGAGTATCCCATCAACACAGTGGAAGCACAAGAATAGCATGTTGGAGTCTCTACGGTAGCTGAATAGTTGTAGTAGAAGGGAGAGAGCTACGAGTTGAGAAGTGAGACAAGGATTGGTGTGACTAGGCATTCATTAAGGCTTGGAATTGCAAGATAGTAGCATGTTTGAATAAGTGAAAGGAGGAAGCAGGACGCAGCATGTCGAGTACAGCATTAGAATTTGGTATGCGGGAAAGCAAACAATTATATCCCAGTAAAAAAAATTTGTTATTTAGAAGAACAGATGTGTTTAGAATGGAGAAGTCCTTCCCTATTAGGAATGAGAAGTTGACTAAGAAATTAAAATTAAAAAAAATAATAATAATAATAATTTGAGAATATCAAGAAGAAAAGTTGGCAGTGGAAGAAGGAGGATTTAAGGAGGTTAGAATAAGAAGCTTGTATAGAGGTCGTGAGTGAAATATTAATATACAAGAGCATGGAAATTGCATAAAGGTACATAATTCTATTCAATTAGTTGAATGAATGAGAAGGAACAATTTTTTAAGTTGATTTTATATTGATAATAACTTTTATATACCTTAAGTCACCTTTGTTAGACATTGGTGATCTTTAAAATCTTATTTAGTTCTTTTATGTGGTATTTAGAACACATATCATATAAATCTTATAAGAAAAAGGATTAGAAAGGAGTTTTTAGTGTAAAAGGGGATAGTTAAGCCATCTATGTAGATGAATGGAGATGGATGATAGAAGTCTCTATTCCTATTGGCCAAAAATCATATCCAATGGGCTTTAAGGAGGCTGCCCGAGGGTTTGTTAGGGATTAGGATTTGTTTTTTGTAGGGAATCAAGCATCAAAGGCTGGGCTCAGCAAGTTTGGTTTTTTGGATATGGTTTTGGTGCAAATTTTGTGTAGTTTGGACTTTTTATGAAAGAGATATAGGCACTCAAAGTTAAGGTGTCAAAATTGTAACTAGTGTCATTCTTTTAGGCATATTATATGCGTATAGAGAGCAATAGAGGATTGGCAACTGAAATTGGAAAAAACACTTTTTTGGTGATATTTTTTATAGATAGCTTGATAAAATCTAAACTAAAATTTTAGAGATATTAGAAGTTGAAGTCAGTGCTTGTAAGTTCAAGGCAATAAGTGATCCTATTTAACTAGTGGTTATATTTTGAGCTATATCTTACGCAATTTGATAGATTTTTGGCTCAAAATTTTTAAAAATATATGTTCATGTCACAAGACTATATATGAAAATTTTGTGGCATTAAAATTTTGGATTTGTGAGATATAAGAAAAATAATACTCATGTATCTCTAAGCTAGGGTTTCAAGCACTTGCTAGGATTTTTAAGATATTTGACGATTGAAAGTGAATGTATGGTCAATCCTTTCTTGTGATGAAACTTAAGAAGATTATTTATACTTTGAAGAATATTTTATAGAAATTGAACAATTGAATCAATAGTTATTGGACTCTAAAAATCAAAAAGAAATAAGTCCTTGCAGGTGAAAAAGGTTTTAAAAGGTTTTGTAGAAATTTGAATCTTTTTGTATAAATATATTTAAATATAAAATATTTTATCAATAAAAATTATCTTTTATAATATCTTTGTATTATTTGTCCTTTTCTTTAAGGACAAATCACTTATTGGATTCTTGCCAATAAATTTCAAATAAATTCTCCACAACCAAGTACCTAGTATATTCCTAGATAGAAGTTTATGCCACATGACAGCATTGTCGTGGTGAGAATCTTAGCTCTAACCAACACTGGGTCTTTTGTGCCTCTAGTTAATCAAGTGCAAGATGAGATCCATAAAAGTTCATAAAATTGAACAATTTACATTAAAAAAAATATACTTTATGAATCCTAATCTATTCTATCTTTAGAGACCTGCCCCCAATTTTGATCATAAATCTAAGGATATTATATCAAATGAAACAAAATTTGGACACAAGCTACTTAAAGAAGTAAGAAAGAAAATCACAAAAATATTTTGATCATAGCTATTGTGGTTAGGGAGAACCATGTTGCCAAAGTTATCCCTCCTTGCAACCTTCAATTTTGGACCCCCTTTGCTTCACTTCTTCATTTCTCTTCATTAAATAAGACCTAAGTGCTGAAATTTGGTAGGCTTGTAGCTTGTCTCATGTTGTAAATACCCTCCAATTACTGCTCCAAAAGTCCTCTCCAAACTTGAGTTATAAGCTTCATCCTTCTTCTTTAATTTTGCCTTCTAACAACTTTAGATCCGACCATAATTTTCCTCATAATTCCTCGAATATAACTCCAATGGCAATCTAAAAGACTTACATATCTACAAACTCTAATAAATTTTGCTCAAAATACTATTCTAATCACAAAGGTATGCTCTTTCAAACTTTGCAGATTTGGAAATAGATCCTTGTCACTTTAAAAGAGCATAACGTTTTATTTATAAAATGAATGAGTGTCAAACTTACACTCATCTCTTTTTTAACTTATATTAATTATGTCTATTAAATCTCACTCTCAAATTCGTCTCGTAACTCCCTCTATACATAAAAAAAAACACTTCTTTTCTCTCCTACATTCCTCTCTTCTTATTCTATTTTTCTTTCCTTTTACATCTTCACTCCTCCTTTGTTATTTCCGCCTAGTCTTTCTTATCTTCTTGGTTAAAAAGACCTTGTAGTCCATGTCTTTTTACCTCTTCAACCTTTTCCCTTAGACTAACTAGAAGAAATTTCACTTTCCAAGGTGAATTTCCATTCTTCCTCTTTATTACTAATTTTCTACCAACTTTTCTTTTAATTTCAGCCCACAACATATAAGTTTAGATCTAAAAGAGAAGAAAATTTAGGTAAAGTAGATCTAAGATAAATAAAAGAAAATCTAACAAATAAAAAGAAATAACTTAGATTAGATTAGAGATAAAAAGAAATGAACCACAATCCCTTCTCTTTTTCATCCTTTACTCTTCTTATCTTAATCTTTTTATTTTAACACATTCTAAATCATACTAATATCTTGACCTCTGACCATTCTAAGAAAAAAAAAATGAATCTATAAGAAGACAATATCAATTTAGAAGAGGGTAATCCACAACCTCTAAAACGCTTTAAGACCTTCAAGAAGAGAGTAATCCACAACCTCTAAAACGCTTTAAGACCTTCAAGAAGAGGGTAATCCACAACCTCTAAAATACTTTAAGACCTTCAAGAAGAGGGTAATTCACAACCTCTAAAATGCTTTAAGACCTTCAAGAAGAGGGGTGATCTACTCTCTTACAAGAGGGACAAAGCTTCAATATTTTGATAAAAAAAATATCAATTTAGAGGAGGATAATCCACAATTTCTAAAGCACTGGTGTACCTTTGAGTAGAAGGGCAATCCACTCTCTAATAAAAAAGATCCAACTCTGATATTGAAGATGAAGTCAATCTTGACAAACTATCAAGGATATAAGAATACATAACAAGAGACTTGAACTAGGACAAGGTTATTAGAAGATATCATCAAAAACTTGAAATAATCAAATGAATACATGAACAATATTTAAAAAAGTGAGTTAGAATTCTAAGAGATGTATTGTCAAGATTGAAGAAATCTTCAGCTTCAATTCCTATATATACTCATATCTAGGACACTTCTTAAGTGGCTTCCATCAAATTAAGAAGCTTTTTGAGCAGCTTCTACCACGTGGAAAGCTTCTTGAGCTCCTTCTACTAATTAGGAAACTTTTCAATTGATTTTTACCAATTAGAAAGCTTTTTAATTAACTTTTAGTAATTCAATAAGCTTTTAGAATGTTTTAGAAGGTTCTATGAATTTTCAAAGTGTATATCTCTAATATCACTCTCTTCTCTAGCAACAAGTCTCAAGAAGAGCTCAAACTTATTACATACGTAATCAAGAATATGTTGTATTAGTGAAGCTATGTATTATGTTCTTCGTTCTTGAGCAATAGATTCTACTTTGCTCAATTGAAGGCTGTAAAAATTGCACGGGTTCATTTGAAGTTTACATGACAAATAAATCTTCTAAGTCTTGTTCTTTCAATGCTTGAAGGTTTGATACGTTAACTAACTTATTTCTACCACTCTATTCTATCTTAGAATAGATGACTACATACAGATGAAAACTTTAATTTAACTCTCCTTCTCTTTATGAGTATTCTTTGAATCCAATCTTCACTAAAAAATTATCATTGAATACGTTTAGATTTGTGAGAATAAAGTCAATAAAATTCTTATATCTTTTGAGGTACATTGGTGAGATTTGCAGCTAGTTTTTATATGTGCTCATTAATATCATAGCCCCACTAATGAACAAGATATTCTAATCTATCCTTCTTTTGCAATGAATCAAGTACCTTTTCCACCTCGTATTCTTCATGGTCTTCAATTTTGATACTAGGCAGAAATTGTTATATTCTTCCTAGAATATGTGACTCTCTATAAGGTTCTAAAAGAGAAAGATAAAAAATTAGATGTACCTTCATAACAGATGGTAATTCCAAGCGATATGCCATTGGATTGATTTGTTTCTAGATAGAAAATGGTCCCAACCTTTGATAGTCCAACTTATCACATAGTTGCTTGATCTTGATATTCCATCAAAAAAGCTATATCTTATTTCCAATATGAAAAGCAGGCCGTTGATTCCTAAATTTTTTTACAGATGCCTTGTAAGCATCTTGAGTTGCTTGTAATTGAAGCTTCAATATTGTTTGGTATTACAATAGCTGCTTTGCAAATCCTTCAGCCATTGGATTGTTGTTCTTTGACGTACTCCATAGATCAAGCTTTAGATGATATCTATAGTTGGAATAAAATGGTGTTTGTTGACTTGAAGCATCAACAATATTATTATATGCAAACTCCATTAATGGTAGATACAAGATCTAATTGTCTTATTGATAGTTAATGTTGCATTGTAAATACTACTCCAAGACTAAATTAACTCGATCTATTTGGTCATCAGTTTGAAGATAAAAAATTGAAGAAAATTTAATATCTACCTTCAATATTTCAAAAAGATATTTCTAAAATTTAAATATGAACTATGGTCCTCAATTCAATATGATATCATCTGGTAGGCCAAGATATCAATATATATTATCAAAAAAGAGCCTTGCAATTTCTTCACTAGACGCAATCTTTTCACAAGAGATGAAATGAGCCATCTTAATGAGTCAATCAAGCACTACAAAGATATTGTCTAATGAATTGGATGGCAATAGATGTGTAATGCAATCCATCAAGATAGAGGATTATAATTGTCTTAGAACAAGCAACGATTGTAAGAATGTATGAAGATGATGTAGAGGATTTTTGGACCTTGAATAGATGTCACAAGAGAGTACTAATTCCTTCACTGCCTTCAATATTTGAGGCCATCAAAAATCTAGAGAAATAAGTTCGAAGGTCTTGTTAAATCCAAAGTAATCCACACTTAGGAAGTCAAGGCAAGATTAAAGAACTCGTAGTCGTGTTGGTTCTTCTGAGATATACAAATGTTCTTCAAAGTATATAAGATCTTTTTCAAATTTGAATTTAGTAGCATTCTCTTTCAAGCGATGTTTGATGTCAAGGGCCAAAGCATCATTAGTGGTTATAGTATGCATTTGATTAAAGAAACTAAAATCAATAGGCACTGATGTAATAGTAGCACAAAGATAAAATTGCTCTAATTTCAATAAAGTTGTATATTGTTGATCAAACGCTGTCTCTCCTATCCTTGGTATAAGATATGATCTCCTCAATAGAGCATCAAACAATCTTTGTTGCTTCTTAGGGTGATAAGTAATGACAACGTTAAATCAAGATAGCAACATATTCTATTGAATTTGGCGGCAATTAAGAACTTGAGTTGATATAAAATATTCTAAGTTCTTGTGATTTGTATATACAGTCACAAGATGCATTGCTCCTTCAAGAAAATCAAGCCACTCTTGAAAAGAATCTATTATAGTAAAAAATTCTTTATTGTGGATTTGATAATTAATTTCGGCAATAGAAAACTTTTGAGAATAAAATACAGCATGATAGAGTTTGTCATCTATATCCATTTGTGAAAATATAGCCCTTAGTGCAAAATCTAAAGCATCACTCTCCAAATAGAATACTTTTGTTTAGTTTGGATGCACTAATATTGAAGTTGTAATAAACACCATCTTGAGATCTTAAAATGCATTCCTACTAAAAGCCCCCATTCTAATTTTTTCTTACATATCAATCGAGTAAAAGAGGTGGCAACTTGAAAGTAATTTTTTATGAAGATCTAGTAGAAGTTAGTAAATCTAAGAAAACATTGTATGTCTCTCATAGTCTTTGGAATGGCCTATTGCATAACCACCTCTATATTCTTAAGATCTATCATCAAATTCTTAATAGATATGATGTATCTCAAAAATTCCATCTTAGATTCGTGAAATATATATTTCTTTGGTTTGGCATACAAACTTGTATCTTGTAGTTTTTGTAATACCAACTTCACATGCCTCTTGAATTTTTCCAGATTTTTCAAGTAGATCAAGATGTCATCAAGATAGATTACTATGAACTTGTTCAAATACTCTCAAAAGATATCATTGATTAAATGTTGAAAGATAGCGATTGCATTTGTTAGTCTAAAAGACATGACATTATATTTAAAATTTCTATACCTTGTCCAAAATGCAGTCTTCCATTCATCTCTCTCATTGATCCATACTAGGTTATACGCTCTATAAAAATCTATGTTAGTATAGATCTTGGCTTGGCTGAGTTGTTTTAAGAGTCCTGAAATTAATGATAGTGGATAACAATTTTTTATTGTTATCTTATTCAATCCTTGATAATCAACACATATACGCAAAGAACCATCTTTCTTCTTCACAAAAAGTATAGGTGCACTTGTTATAGACTTTGAATACGTGATGAAGTTCTTTGCAAGATTTTCATTAATATAATCTTTTAATCTCAAAAGCTCATTTCGACAAAGATTATAGATTGGGCCAAAAGGTGATTGCATTCTTTTTTCAAGATCTATAGCATAATCGTATGGTTGGTGCTTCGGCAATATATCAATATTCTTCTTCTAAAAAATATCTTGAAATTCATTATATTACTCTGAAATACTTGTCAATAAAGTCATTTTTTTTTTTATTAGAGTCGTATTAATAACAAATAATGTATCGTTTTCGGCTAATCTGATAAAAGTCCTTGCTCTAACAAATAAAGGTTTATCAATTTGTGGCTTTTTACAAATTTTTGTAAGAATCTTTATTAGAAATATTATTTTTTATAACTTCCAATCTAAAAATGGATTATACTTTTTCAACCAAAACAATCCGAGAATAACAAGATTTGAAAGAGTCTTAATAATGTTGAATACAAACTGACTTCTATGATCTTTGAACGATACTTCTATAGGCATGGTTTCATAGGTGATACTACCAGAGGATAAAAATCATCCATCTATTATCTCTATATGAATAGATTTAAGTTTTTGTACTAGAGGAATTTTATAAAGCTTAGTAAATATCTCATCTACAAAACAAGCAAACGCCTCCAAATCTATGAAAGCGGTTGTTTGAAGCTTTTGAAGGCCAAAATACAAAGGGATTGTAAAACAACAAGCACATTGAGTAGAAAGAGAGGAACCTAAATAATTTTTAAATATTGGATTTTCTAGCCACACAGTCCCTATTGTGGCTAAATATTATCACTTTTCTATCCAATTGCACTCCTGGTTTTGGTAATGTGTCGATTTTATTTCTTTGAACTATTGCCAACCTTGTGGCCTTCTTTGCCACAATACAAGCATATACCTTCTTTTATTTGATGCTTCTTTTTTTGTGGACTAAGAGGTTTAAATTGTACTACATCAAGTTACATATCTTCTACTTCTAAGTGTGAATTCAAAATGCTTCTTGATATAGCAAGGATATGTTGGAATGCATGTTGTCTTGTTGAAGTTTATAAATTTTGATCTTGTCGATGTTGAAATAATCAGTTATTATATTTTATGGCTTAGATAATGGCTTCATTGAGCAATTATAGATTTAAAAGCGACAATAACAAATCCTTTACATCATCTCTTAATCTCTAATAAAATTGGCTCATTAAGGCTTTTTCATTCCAATTGATGTTGTACACCAAATGCCTAAAATTGGATGTATAGACTAATACAGAGCGTGCTCTTTGACATTGTCATACTATAATTGCTTATAATATATAAAAATTAGCTAAAATATATAATATGTTCATAGGTTCTAATATGTATTAGAATAGTCAATAAAGTATTTAAAGGAGTTGATATAAGAAATTTTGGTATTTTTACTTGGTTTGGTTATGATGTTTAAATTATATAGGACCTAAATGTTTAGTATAAAGCCTTGAGAGGCAATTGGGATCCAAAGAGGAAGAATTAAACTATTAATAGGCCTATTTGGAAGAATGAAGATAAATTGTGGATGAATGAAGATAAGGGATGAAGTTCTTCATTCCTATTGGTCAATGGTCATGCCCAATAGGCTTTGAGGAGGATGCCTACAAGGAGAAGAAGGGTTTCAATAACTTCAAGGAGGATATTCTAAAATTAGATATTAAGATTAAAAAACTTATTTTTTTTACTACAATTTTGGTATAAAAATTGAAAGATTTGGAATTTTTATAAGACAATAAAAAGGCCGTTTTATTGATAGTGATGGATTTTATCATATCTTAAGCTTCCAGATGAATTTTTATCTAAATTTTTTTTAAAAAGTGAATCTTTGTGCTAAAAAGCTTTACATCAAATTTTCATAGTATTTGGATATTTACTTTGTGAGATATGAAGAATTTAGTACATCGGTATTTGTAAACAAGGATTTGAAGCTACTGTTAGGATTTTCACGATATCTAAAGATCAATGAAGAATCAATAGTTGAAATTTGTTGTGCTAGTTGTTAAAAGTACATCAATACTACATATAAATTTTGAATAGATTTGAATAGTCAGATTAAGAGTTATAGATTAATAAAATTTGGAAAAAATTTCTCTTCTACAAGTGAATGAAGGTTTAGAGTATTTCATTATATTTTGAGTGTTTTTGTGAAATAAGACTTATATATTGGATATAATAGCTTTAAGAGAAAGACTTTGATATAAATTTGAGGGTTTTATTATTTTAGATCTTGGTTGAATATTTAGTGGCAACCAAAAGCCTAGTACTTTCTTAAGGCAAATTTTCTCTACCATGACATATTGGTGCTTCTACTGAAAGAGCCTTGAGGTATTAATTATTCAACAAGCCAAAATGGGAGATCAAAATCTTGAATTTGGATTACCATAGGGAATAGATGCCCAGGATTTATTTAAGACATTTGCTCAATTTATGGATGAGAGGCAATGGGCTTAAGGGCATAATAAGAACACTACCAATGCCTTATAAGTAGTGATAAATAAGGCTAGGAGGTTTGATAGGAAAAACATCAGCAAATTCTTGAGGATTTATATATGTAAAATAGAAGTACATCAAATTTTAGAGGTGAGAATAATTATCACCTTTGATTTAGCAGTGATACTTGAGATCAGGGAGAGGATGCAAGAGTTGCATGAAAAAATTACATTGTGAAGTAGATTTGAGGAGCTATTGAAGAATGAGTTTTTTGAAGAAGACTTAGAGAGGATGACCAAAAGATCATTTTTGGAGTAGATTAAATAAAGACCATCAAATCAGATGGCTCCAAATAAATTAATCAAAGAATTTGAAAAACAATTTGGCCAATTATCCCAACAAGAGAAGTAGCTATTGGATACTAAGAAGACTAAATTATTTTTAGAAGCAATTGATTAAAATTTGGAGGATAAGCTGCTTTTTTATCTTACATGCAAGACATTTGAGAGTGGATTTACAAATAATTGGAGGCTGATGAAAGAGATAGTAGGGCTTATGGCCAAGCAACAAAAGATTAAGACTTGAGGATTATTATCACGGTTGGAGCCAGTATCTGCAATTCCAAGTTTAGTACCACTATAGAAGACAAACAAGGCTGCTCAAGATGATGCCATTGAAGAATTGATTAAGGATGTAGGAGATCTCAGGGTAGAAATCAGTGAACCTAAAAAATCTCAAAAGACCAGCTCATCAAAGATAATTGAAGATTTGAAAGAATTTATAGAAAGGTGCACGTGGTATGACAATTTAGGCTACAAGCATGGCAAATGTGACAACTACAAAGCTGCAATCATGGAGAATATTGTACATTTCAAAGAAGGGAGGATAAGACTAGTAGGTTCTGATGAGCTTTTGAGGACCAACTTTGGAAAGGGAGGTATGAAGAAGCTGGTAGAAGAATAGAGAAGCAAAGGTGGTACCATGTACAAAAAGAAAGGAGAATCTTATTCTATTACAATTGAACAAATTGTGGTTAAGACTATTTTTTCACCAACTATGGATGCCATGATCAAGGGAGCTCAAGCTATCAGGAAGATGACTGGTTAGAATGATTCAATTGATATTATTAGTATCCAAGGATTTTTAAATGGGAACCAATATAGTGATGACTTGAATGATGCTATGATTGAGGAGAAGAAAGGCAAAGCTATTCATGAAGAAGATATTATTGAACCTCTAAATAAAAAGAGGTCTCCAAAGAATAAGGAAGCTTCTCAGGGACAGAAACTGAAGAAGATGCCTTCTTATGTGCATCCTGGTGATGCACCATTACCAAAAGAGTGGTAGAAGAAGAACAAAGAGAAGGAGAAGAATAGCATAGACCAGCCCAAAGATAAAAAATTTGCTTATAAGCTTCAATCTGATATTAAAACATCCACAGATATGAAGAGTATTTTAAAAGAGAAGATTTTCAATGCCAAAATTGAATTCAGTCTAAAAAAGGCTCTTGATATTACAAAGAGGGATTTTTATGAGCTAATTATTGATGTAATAAAAAGAAAGAGACAGATGGCAACTGAAGCTATTATGGTAGAGGCATCGGATACTTGTATGATCAAGGATAAAGAAGAAGAGATAGGACAAGTGTTTGCTTAGATTACATTATCAAAATTTGGAAGCAAGGTTGATATCAAGAATGTAACTCAAATCAATCATGTTGAGGATTTAGAAGGGCATCAAATAAATGGCATACTTATGGAATTTGATAAAGAAAGGAAGATTACATAAGAAGCACAAGTTATCTATTCTTCAAAAAGAGATAGTGATGAGATGGAAAGTGATAATTACTCAGTTTCATATTAGACTAAGGCTACTATAGAAACACAAGTGAGATTGAGAGATTCTAAAGATTTAATTTTAGTCTTAATTGATTATGAATTAGAAATCAACATAATGTCTAAGCAGATGTATGAAAAGAACAAGCGGCCAATTAATATCAATTATGGCTAGGTGATTAGAGCTGCAAATAATGAGCAAGGTAATTTGTATGGAACTTATTCAACTAGGAAGGCCAAGATTGGAGATGTGGAGGTGAAACAAAACTTCTTTGTGCAAAATTCTGTTACATATCCAGTAATACTTGGTCAACCTTATATTATAGTTGCTAGGATGGAGACTAGAGTCTTGGAAAATGGTTCACATTATGTCAGGATTCATAGTTGTGATAGAAAAAAGGCTATATAATTTCTTATTATAAAGCCTATTCATAAAAAGCATAGAGAATAGCTGAGAGAGATATCTTTAGAGCCAAGGAACAGATTCTTAGATTTCTAAAAGGCACCTTTGTAGGATGGGGGCACATGGATGTGAATGGATCATCTACAAATCCCATTGTAGATAATTTGAGTTTTGAAATTTTCAATTTGATTGATGATGGATTTGTAAGCTTTCAAAAGATTGAAGATTTGAATCTTATAAATAGAAGAAGAATAAAGAAGCAAGAAAAAAAATTAAAAAGAGTGGGATTAGTTTCAAATAATGAAGCCATAATTAAAATAGTAGAAGAAGCTGGTCTAGAAGATGGATTGATGCAAGTTATAGAGAACTTAGTTATAAGGATGGATGAAGATATTATTATAGAGATACAATCAAAAGAAGCTTATGAGGAATTAAAGAAGATGATAACATGTATTGGATTTGTTATAAGTTATGGATTGAAACCCGAGGCTATCATGCAAACCAAATATAAGACTGTGGCCAAAAAAATGAAACCAATGGCCATTCAATTAGCACCTGATACTATGAAACATATCAAGCAAGCAGTCAAGGAATTAAGATTGAGAGAGAAGCGTAAAATTGGACATCAATTTATTGAAAAATCATTAGTTAAGCTAAAGATTAGAAAAAATGATTTCTTGATAGCACTAGAAATGATGATGTTTCAAGAAATGCTTATTAGACATGTCAGCTACAATCTAAGGTCAAACATAGAGACGAGCTACATCTTACTTATCCACTTACTATAAATTTTTAATGGGTGATTGATTTGATAGCTATGCCATCAAGACTTTAGGATATGAAATATTTGATTCTAGCAAAAGAAGAATTATCAAATTATGTTGAAGAGAGAGCATTGAAAACAAAGACTATAGAAGTAATATACAGGTTTATATTGGAAGATATTTTTAGCAAATATAGAAGCATTAGAAGGATCAGAGCTGATAGAGGAGAATTGGATGTTGTTGAAGCAAGGAAATTCTT
The DNA here is from genome assembly GCA_036785485.1 of Physcomitrellopsis africana. Lineage (NCBI taxonomy): Eukaryota > Viridiplantae > Streptophyta > Bryopsida > Funariales > Funariaceae > Physcomitrellopsis > Physcomitrellopsis africana. The sequence goes on along the minus strand of JAWRVF010000599.1, from coordinate 147,564 downwards.
TAGCAGGTATGGAGTACAACTAAAGTTGACTACTTCTTATAATCCTAAAGTCAATGCAAAGAGTGAGAGGGGCTACTCTCCTATTATTTATGCATTAGTTATGGCATATAAAAGTAAACCAATTTAATGGCCTAAATTGCTTCCATTTGCTTTATAGGTTGATAGGACTACTCACAATACAGTCATTGGTTATATGCCAATAGAATTGATATTAGGACAAAAGCCTATGATACCAGTTGAAGAAATATATCCTGCATGGATGTTTCTATTTTGGAAAGATGGCATTAATAAAAAAAAAATTATTAGAGCTCCAAATTGAGCAGTTGGAAAGATTACTTGAGGACCTACAGATTGCATCTCAAAGGTTAAAAGAAGCAAGGTTGAAAAACAAAAAAAGATTTGATAAGACTTATAGGTTAAGACCTAGGCCTATAAAAGTTGGAGATTAGATTCTAGTTTATGATAGCAATTTAAAACATCAATATAATACTCAAAGGAAATTTATAAAAAAATGGTTTGATCTATATGTGATAGTCACGGTAAATGATTATGCCACATATTCTTTACTTAAGCTAGATAGAGCTATCAATAGAGTACCAGTAGTCGGAAAGAGGGTCAAGGCTTTCAAGAAAAGAGATAGAAGATTTAAGATAGAAGACCTTAAAGAAATTTCTTCTCAACACTTAGATGATGGACATGAAGTAGAAGAATCTATGAGTGATTCAAACCACTTCCAAAAAGATGAATAGAAGTAATACATGGCACATAGTGGAGGATGTGTAAATTTGGAGGGAATAGATGTTGTATTATAATTGCTTATAATATGTAAAAATTAACTAAAATATATAATATATTCATAAGTTTTAATATGTGTTAGAATAGTCAATAAAATATTTAAAGAAGTTAGTATAAGTAAATTTATTTTTATTTTTTTTACTTAATTTAATTATGGCGTTTAAATTATATAGGACCTAAATATTTAGTATAAAGCCTTGAGAGACAATTGTTAAAATCCTTCTTTTCCTTGTGGGCAGTCTCTTTAAAGCCTATTGGGCATGACCATTGACCAATAGGAATAAAGAACTTCATCCCTTATCTTCATTCATCCACAATTTATCTTCATCCTTCTAAATAGGCCTTGTAGTAGTTTAATTCTTCTTCTTTGGATTTGAACAGTTAGATTAAGAATTTTAGATTATTGAATTTTGGAAAAAATTCCCCCTCCTATGAATGACTAAGAAATTTCTCCTCTCTCCCCCCCCCCCCCTTCCATTATGGGTAACTAAAAGGTTGACTAAGAAATTTAAATAAAAAATAAAAAATAAAAAATAGAATTAAAAATAATAATAATTTAGAAATATCAGAGAAGAAGTTGGTAGTGGAAGAAGGAGGATTTAAGGAATAAAAGGAACATATATTAGAAATTATTGTGTGAAAAAGATTGATCCACCAAGTTACAAATGCAATGAAGGTGGTGAGATCTTACTTACAAAATGAGCCAACCATTTTTATAATTTGGTATATGACATATTTTATAAATTCTTTAATAATTTTGTTATATATTATTTGAATGACATTCTAATTTATTATAAATCTCCAAAAAAATATAAATAATATATCTACCTTATTTTATAAAAATTACAAGATATTAGATTATATGCCAAATTAAAAATATATATATTTTATAAATTCCAAATAAATTTTTTTGGTTATATCATCTCAAATAAAAGCTTAATGATGGATCCAAAGAAGATTAAGACCATTAGCAATTGGACAATTTCAAAATTGGTATGTGATATTTAATATTTTTTTAGATTTATAAATTTTTATAGAATATTTATCAATGATTATTTTCAAATAAAGGCTCTTCTTATACAATTGACATACAAGGATAAGATTAAATAGAGATCAAAAGTTGAAAAAGCTTTTAAATGCTTGAAGAAAAATTCACCACAATCCTTGTCTTGATTCATTTAAAAAAATTTAAGCTATTTTTTATGGAAACCAATGCCTTAAACTATACATTGGAAGCAATCTTATTTTAATTTAGAAGAGAAGAAAGACTACATTATATTATATTTTATTCTAAAAAATTCTTAATTATAAAGATTAATTATGAGATCTATAACAAGAAACTTCTTGCTATTGTGGATTTTTTCTAAGAATGGTACTATTTGCTTGAAGGTGCTTCAAATCTAGCTTTAATTAGAAGAAGCTCAAGTACGCTCCAAAGAGACAGTTGATATGCAAAAGGAACAATCTCCATTTCAAGTTGGACTATCAAAGATTGAGACCATTTTCTATTAAAAAAATATATTAAATTTTTTGTTTATCAATTAGAACTACTAGCATTGATAAAAATGTAGCCTATTTTTCACACTATTTCTTTTAAAATCAATGCATGATAAAAGATATAGGAATTTTATTAATGACCTCTTTCTAGACCTCAAGTAGCAATATGTTGTTGTGTGATGTGATTTTCAATTTGAGAATATACTAAATATTTAATTGTAGAGAGTTTACTTATAACTTATTGGCCAAGCTTTGATAAGTTGTTTGTCTTTAATAAGAAGGATAGATAAATATAATAATATTAAAAAAATATTATACTAATAAAAACTTCTTATATTTAATTAGGTTTATATATAAAAAATTTCTAAGATATCTAAAAAATCTTAAATATCTTTTTTTATATAAAATCACAATTAATCAACTATTGATAAGTTAGACTTTCAATAACTTTAACAAAAATCCATAATTTCCTTTTATAAACTCATTTTTATATCAAAAATATTATAATAGCTCCATAAATCTATGTTTTTACCTCTATATAGTCTTGGCTTCTAAAAAAATCCTTTAGTTTGTACAAAATGCTCAAATTATAACAAGATCCTTCAATACCTTATTCACTCGTAAAAGATTGATTTTTCTTAAATTTTAGAATCGAATAACTCTTGATCTAACTATTTAGTTTTTATCAAATTCTTCCAAAGTATAGCTTATATCCTTAAGCTTGACTATAAGAAAATTCAACTATAGATTCACTTTCAATCATTTGATATCTCAAATATCCTAGCAAGTGCTTAAAATCCTAGTTTTTAGACATATGAGCACTATTTTCTTCATATCTCAAAAATCCAAAATTTTAATACCATAAAGTTCTTGTATATAGTTTTATAATATGAAAATACACACTTTTAAAAATTTTGAGCCAAAACCTTGTCAAATTGCTTAAGATATAACTTAAAATACAACTACTAATTAAGTAGGTTACTTACTACTTTTAAATTATAAGTACTAACTTTAACTTAGAATATCTCCTTTATCCTAACATAACATTCATTAAGCCATATATGTAAAGTATAACTAAGAAATTTTTTTCTTCAAATCTAATCCTTTATTGCTTTCTTTATGCACAATTTATATCCCAAAGAATGATAGTAGGTACAAATTTGATACCTTAATTTAAAGCGCCTATATTTCTTTCATAAAAATTCCAAATCATTCAATTTTTTTTTATCAAAACCATAGCCAAAAATCTAAAGTTATTGATTATCAAAAATCCAAAATTTTAATATCATCAAATCTTTTAAAGAAAATCCTAATCTCTAATAAGATCTTGGACAGCCTCCGTAAAGCCCATTGGATATGACTTTTGGCTAATAGGAATGGAGATTTCTATCATCCATCTCCATTCATCTATATGGATGGCCTAATTACTCTTTTTGATATTAAAAATCCCTTTTCTAATCCTATTTTTAATAAGATTAATATAATATGTGTTCTAAATATCAAACAAAAAAAATAAACAAGATTTCAAGATAATCAATGTCTAATAAAGATAATTCAAAATACATAAAAGTTATTATCAATATAAAATCAACCTCAAAAGTCACTATCAAAAAATTATATAAACCTTAATTATAATCTTTTTAAATAAATTTCTTTTAAAATAATAATCTATCCATATTTTGTAATTAACTAAAATCCACTAATATGGCTCTCATTTAGCTATGCAATAATTTTTATATTAAATATACATATATATTATTTTTACATGATAGCCAAATCATAATATAATATTATGTTAGGTAATACATCCATCTGATATATTCAAATGTAGTATATTTTAGATTTAGCAATTTTTTGTAAAAAAGATGGAAGGAATTCTAAAAGTTTCAGAGTTTAACTTTTATATATACATAAACTAACAAATCCAAAAGTACTTCCATTCTACTTTAAGATTGTGAGATGTCTTTGATTTAGCTTGCGTAGTGAGATATGGATAGCCAAGAGGATAATACAATGCCAATTAGGCTATCTCAATTGAATATTTTAAATTTTTGACCTTGAGATAAAGAATTGTTTGAACCAAGAGCATATCAAAGAATATCCAATAGTCACTTTGTGGCAATGATCATCAAAGTAAAACTTATCCATGAAGGACACTTTAAAGCAATTCTTGAAGGATATTTTTATAATAAAGACATGAAATTTTAAGCTTGGTCTAAGGTAGAAGGTATTAGTCACTATTGTTGGTTGCAAGGATTGATGAATCTTTTGACTTATAAAAGACAACTAGAATATATAATAGATCATATGATTTCTTTTGTCTTTAATCAATTTCAATTCTATCTCTCCTTGTGGAGTTTGGAGCTAAAGAAGATGGTGATGTCACAAATAAATAATAAAAGAAGGTTTTAGAAGATTTTAGAAGATTTTATTTAGTCCTATAAGATTTTAGAAGGTTCTACTTGATCCTAAATGGTTCTAAGTGATTCTTGATGATTTTGAAAAGGCCTTAGTAGATCCTAGTAGGTTTTAAGAAGATTCTAAAAGATTTTAGAAGATTTTAAGGGATCTTAGATAGTCATAAAAGGATCTTAGGCTTGCTTCACCTCCAATCATCAAAAAAACTCCTCAAGGAGCTTTTGTCATAAACATAAGATTTACTCCAATAATTATCTAGCTAATATAGATTAATAAAAGTACATAAAATAAATTAATTTGATAATATTTTATAGAAAAGCTTCCTAGAAGCTTTATAAATGTAGAACCACCTTTATACATATTTATAGGTGATTAATAGGTTAGAAACTTGGCCAACAAGCTAGCCACATGTCACACATGTTGGTAGCTTATGCAATAAGCTAAGTATGTGGCACACATATAGGAAACTTGTCTTACAAGTTTAACATATGTTTTGCAAATTAGATATATATTGGAGGTCCTATAGAACACCGCAACATAATTCTTAGATAAATAGTATATATAGAGACAAGAATAAAGCCTTCTTCAACTTGTCAATTCTTTTCTTGCTTCTAGTCTAGTTCAAAAGTCTCATATATTTTTTAATCTTTGGTGATAGCCATTCCAATTTCTTCTTGAATATATATATACTTCTTTGTTTCTATCTTTTTATTTTCCTTTGACATAGTTTTTACTAACTTATGCATTTGTTTTAATTCAAGTCCTTCATAGGTTGACAAGAGTGGAGTTACAATATCAGATCTTTGTCTCTTCTTAATCAAGAGTGGATTATCCCATTTTCTTGATAAGACATAAGCATATTAGAAATTATAGATTATCCACTTCTAAACTAATATTATTCCTAAAAAAATTTCCTTTGTCCTTTGAATATTTTATTCTGTAGTGAAAATAGACACTTTTTTCCATCAAAACGGCTTAGTTCTTTAGTTTTATTCCAAAATCAATCAAAAATCAATAGTTATGATAAACTTAAACTAATTAGTATTTATTGGTGGCTAAAATCCATATTAAATGGATTATTCTTGCCAAATAGATGTTCTTATTATTTTAAAAAATAAGCTTGATGTATTAGTAGAAAATTGGATAAAAAATTATCTAAATTTAATAAAAAGATGACCATTTAGAGCTAATGTCAATTATAATAGTTTAATCTATTATTAAAAAATAATAGAATTGAAAAATTTATAATTTTATGAATTTCAATAATTTTTTAGAATTATTGACTTCTAAATGTTATAAATCAAAATTATTTAGCAATTGGTGATTTCAATCACCATATTAAAATATATTCAATTGAAGAAAATACTATGAGTTTATTTAGATTATTATTATTCATCTAAATTTAGATTAGAAGGTAGTAGTAAAAGTTTCTTAAAGTATTTTAATAAAATTACAATAATCAAAAGTTGTAATTAATAAATTGATTAGAACTATGCTTATGAACTTAGAATTGGACATATGAATAGTCAATCTTAGGATAAAATTATATTTTAAATACATTGGTGGTATTAATTTTGCTTAAAAGATAGTCTATTTTTAATTACAGGCAAATCCAACCTTAAAATTGGACTTAGATTTAAGATCATTTTGGGCCCTTAATCTTGATTAGGGATTTGTAGTTTAAGGGTAGGGATGTGGCCCCTATCCTTGGGCTGCCTTGCTCTTAGTTAAAAAGGGCTTGGGTGGCGACTTTTTCTCTCTCTCATCTTTTGGTGGCGAAGCCCTTGCAAAATTTCCCCTTGAAATGAAGATTCTTCTTTTCTAAGTCAAGCTGTATTTCATTTGCACATAACTTTTAATAAAAGTAGATTTAGGACTTGGATTTTTAGGAGGTGGTAGGAATTTTTGTTTGCTTTTCAACAAGATATTGTACAGGCCATTTGGATCAAAGACAAAATAGTGGCAGCCATTTTAAAGACAAGGTATATGTTGCCTCTTTGATTTGGAGTTGTGACTTTGGAGGATGAGATCTGAAGTATTAAGAAGAGTTTGAAGGTAAAATCTATTAGAAAAGAAGCGCTCTAAAGTTTGATTCTTGAGAAGCTAAGGCTTATTCACAAGCAATTAAGAACAAGGAGATGGCAGCCATTTTAGTGATAGGGTATCTACTACCCTTTTGATTTAGAATTGTGACTTTAGAGGATGAGATCTAGAGTGTTAAGAAGAGTTTAAAGGTAAAATTTGTTGGAAAAGAAGCGCTCTAAAGTTTGGTTTTTGAAAAGCTAAAGCTTATTCACAAGCAACTAAGGACGAGGTAGTGGCAGCCATTTTATTAAAGGGGAGTCTGCTATTAGACAAATTCAGAGCACCAACTTTGAGGAGTGACATCTTCCAAACCAGAGCGAGTTTGGAGCTGAATTTTTAATTAGTAATAGAGCTTAAAGTTACCTTTCCAAGATATCTAAGCATTCTTAAATCCAATCAAGGACAAAATAACAACAGCTGTTTTAATAAAAGGGAGTTGATTCCTTAGATTAGAAGCATCACTAGGTTAGGTTTTCATTTTTTTTACAATTGTTTGCGATTTCTTTCTAGCACCTTATTGAATAATCTTGATACTTATTATTAAATATTTCTTGAGCTAATTTTCCTTCATTATCCTATTCCTTCATTTTTTTACTTTTACTTGAAAATTTTCCATTGTAATTTTTACTTCTCTATTTTACTTTTATTACCAATTAAGTTTATATTTTTAATTTTTACTTTTCTATATTTTTACTTTTATATTCATATTTCATCTTTTATCTTTTATCTTTTTACTTGTGATTTTTATTTAAATCTTTTATATTTTATTTTTTATTATTTATCTTTTATCTTTTATTTTTTACTATTTATCTTTTATCTTTTATTTGTCATTTTTACTTTAATATTTTATATTTTAATTTATATTATTTATCTTTTATCACTTCTTTTTACCTTGATTCTTTTATCTTTTTTATCCATCTATAATACTAATGGTGTATTATCTAGAAGACACTTAGATGGTAGTACTACAAATGCTAACAATAAAAAAAATCCATAAAAAAAATCTAAAAACATTAAATTTTTTTTTAATTCAATCAAATAAAAACATAAAAAATCTTCTGGTGAGTTTTTTTGGCTCACATAATAGTGCATTTTCCGGGAGTTCAATCTTATAAGTCTTAGCATTAGTTGGAAGGTGATTCTTAATTGTTTTATATTTTACAAGTACTTGTGTAGTGGTGTTGATTGTTGATATAGATTGCATATGAAAAATGGTGTAGTTTAAGTGGAGCTTGGAGTGAAGAGGTGGAATATTGACATTGGCTTGTTTCATGATACATCTATCCTTTGTGATTGAATTCATACATAATTGAATCAAAGAATCAATTCATTCTCACCTTCTTGAAAAATCAAGTTTAAAGTTCATGATGCCAATTGTGGTGGAAGGGTGAATGAAAATGAGACATAAGTCTAATATTAAGGAGATTAGCACATGGCCCTTCATAAACCTCCTTTATTCTTTGTACTTGGAACTAACTAAGAGGCTAAGGGGTGAAAGGCTCCGGCCCTCCCATGCAATTGTAAAGTTGTAGTGAACCCTTTAGTCGACAGGGGAGGCCTAAGTGACTAGGTATGGGACAAGGTCGGGCCTCCTTTCTCCTCCAAAGTGGTTTACTACCAAGGTAAGAAGCTATGAAGTGATTTTTTTTCTTTTTTATTCTTGTTGGATGCTTATATGTTTGATTGGAATTAATATTGATAGAAATTCAATGAAATTCAATAGAGCTATGATGGAGTGTTGGGATCATGATAAAAAGGAACACGGTATAAGATAAATTTCTTTGACTTTTCTTATGGCAGTAGGACAAAAATTTAAGGGAATCAATTAGAGCTCTTAAAAATGCCTAAGATATATAGAATCTAGCAATTTTATCTAATCTTTTATGGATTTTTTTTAAAAATCAAAGCATAGTAGTTTAGAATTAAAATTTAAAATCTTAGACGTGTGATTGAAATAGAATTAGCCAATTAAAATTAGAATTAATCTCTTCTTCACATATGAGGCTAACAAGTGCTAGGTTGGCTGGAGATACAACCAAGTGAGTTACTCTTCATGGTGTATGTGCTAAAAAGAAACAAAAATAAAATTTTTTATTCAATAAATTGATATTGTTAACCTAATAGTGGATAATCTTCCATCTATTAATTTCAAAAGGAAGGGGATAGAAGAACAGCTCCCTCTTGTCTTAAAAATAAATTCCTTCTGAAATTAATAGGGAAGGGTCACTCCTATCCTAGGTCGTCTCGTATAATATTTAATAAAGGAAGATTAAATATGAAGTGATTCTCATATTTATACCCCCTCACTAGGTGTTGATTGCTTGTTTACTACCTATGAGGGGGAGATTGAGCACCTAAGTAGATTGCAGGTATCTTTGGTAAAGAACCTCCAAAATTTCAAATCAATATCGTAACTTAATAGAAGTATTACATATGTGTGGGAGTGGAATGAATGGAATCATTCATATTAGAAATTTTTAAGAGTCTAGATATGACCTAGGACGCAATCGAGTAGACCAAAATTTGTACCTCTATTAGATGATGTAGATCGTTTAAGCTCTCTTTGTATATTAGTTAGAACAAGAGATAGAACCTCCTCAACTCATTGAACAAACTGAGATCCATCGCTTCAATATTTTGATTCTAGTATTAGAGAAGGCCATCAACGTGTTACTAGTTTATGGCAACCGAGCTTAGAACTAGTTATTGCCACTTCAAAGTTATCTATTTTGTGGTAAAAATCCTACTTCCATCCTGAACTGCTTTTAAAAGATAAATTTGAACCTCATCTTCCTACTGATTGGTCTCAGAGTTTGACTAGTTTACAACCAAAATCAAATACAATCCAATTAAGTGATCTTGACCATATAATTATGGCAAAATTAGCCATTAATCCCTTAGTCAGACCAAGGGGCCTTCCTATTGTTGTATCTGAAAGTTTAGTACCAGCTAATATACCTTCTAATCTGCAAAAGTTTTATGGGACCAAAACAAAAGATCCATCATACCGTGTAGAACGATATATTGAAACCTTGACTAGTTTTCTAGATACCAATCTTTATCACATGGGAGAAGCTCCAGCAAAAATTCTTTAATAAATTTAGACCTGAAGTAGGTCAAAGTGCCGCATTACGAGCACTAGCAGCAATTAGACAAGGTAGAGAGGAGGATATCTCTTCCTACATTCACCATTTTGAGCTAGTGTGCTCAAGATTTGTAGGTGATATGCTCAATGATGATATATTAAAATAATTTTTTATCCAAAGATTTTATAAGATCTCTACTCTTAGAGGAATTTTTGATAGGTGCTTGACAACCTTGATAGAAGCCAAGGCATTAGCCAAACAAGAGAAAAATATAGAAAAGAAGTATGATAAATTGTGGAGGAGAGACGATGAGTCTATTCCTCCTTTTATTTCTATTTGCCCTAAAGATGAAAAATTAGAGGTTGTCTCTCTTGCTCTTATATCTAGCCATGATATTCCCTTGGAGACATCAACAAAGGTCTTTCCCATCCCCTTAGCCATGAGGCCACATCTCCCTTTATCTATCTTACTTCCGCCTATATAGGATATTAAGCTAGATGCCTTGAAGAAGGAATTGCAAAACAATCAATAAGAATTTTAGGATGATATCATAAAATAGTTACAAGTATTAATTGAATAGATGGCAAGGTTGGCTAGAATCTAGAATCTTAACCTTCTCCCTCCTTCAATTGAGTCATGAAGACATTCTTCAAGCTTATGATGCATCTCGTGTGGGCAGTCAAAGCATATAATCCAATTCTGTAATGCAATGCCTTTGCAAAATCAATAGATGCAAGGGCAAGAGGTGTATGGACCTCCGCATAGAAATCAAAACTTTCAAGGCCCTAATTATAAAACAATAAGATTATCAGTCAGCCAATCAAGATTTTGGAAGTCAGTTTAGACAAAGATACAAGTTCCATACTTTTTGTGGCAAGCAACATCCACTTGGTCAATGTTGGGTGGAAAGCCACATAGTATGTGGTAATTGCACTGATAACCATCCCACTAACATGTGTAGGAAACCTGACAGAGTCATTCCCTTACCGCCGCTTATAAGCAATTATGTGCAACAAGCACATGATAATCATAGAGGTACTAGACAACCCTATAATGATAATATTTTGACGCTATCTAGTCTGTACTATGACTACGATAACAATAGATAAAACCAAAATCCTCCAATCGGATTTTAGACTAACACTTCGTTCATTCCTTTAAATCAAAACCAAAATTATAATCAAATTCCTCACAACCAATCACGTACTGATCAGGGCTCTCAAGATAATAGGTTCATAAATCAAACAAATTGTGAAGTAGTAGATCAAGCCTCCACTTCATCTGTAGTAATTCAATATATATCTCTTGAATCTAACTTTATTAGTCATAGTTTATCTCCTTCCAAGGTATAAAAACTATCTATTATACTAGCTTTAGCAATTATGACTAGATCTAAAGTTAACATGCCACCAGTATTAGAAGAAGAAGAAATTGATATGGAAAGCCCACATGAATTCTCAAACTTATAAAAAATTGTTCAAGAAGCGATCAAAGCGACCAACAGAGGAAATGAAAAACTTGTGAATCTTGAACCTTTAATAGAAAACCTTTCGACTTCAACTGAGAATATTGAGGCCAAACTTAAGACCAATCTTGATAATAATATGTGGGAGGGCCCAAGAATCCCTGAATCAGAGATATTACAACTACCTAGAGCCAAAATGAAACATGCAATAGGCTCATACAATTTATAAGCAGATCTAAGCAGCCTAAAGGCTAATATTTTCTTGTGGTGAGTTTTTTTGGCTTACATTGGACAACTCTTGTCATTGGCAGAATTTCCTTATGATAAATCAATATATTTGTTTACTCAACAAATTCCATTTTTTATAAATTATGATTATCATCCACGACTTGATACTTTTGACTTTGCAAAAGCTGATAATCTTATGGCAAAAGATTTGATGAATTGGTTGTCAGAGCTACGTCCAACAATGAAGGTACAAATAAAGAAAGCTCAAGAACAATAAAAAATCAATGCAAATGTCTATCACAATGAACAACCTCAATTCTTTGTGGGCGATAAGTTATGGTTACTTCATCATAATATCAAGACTATTTGCCCTTACGATAAGTTAGATTTTCAAAGGCTTGGACCTTTTTTGATTTGTGGATAAATCAATCAAAATACTTATCAATTATATCTATCAAAATCTATGAAGATCCATCATGTATTCCATGTGTCACTACTCGAGCCATATAAGACAGTGGATATATAAGAAAGAAGACAAATGCCACCACTTCCTATTGTTAGGAACATATACTTAGGAGGTTCACAGAACCTTCTAAGATATTCTAAAAGCTTCTCAAGTTAATGAAAGTCAGTTGATAAGCTTCATAGTTGGTGAAAGTCAGTCAAGAAGCTTTCCAATTAGTGGAAGGAACTCAAGAAATATCCCAGTTAATAGAAGGAGCTCAAGAAGCTTCCCAGTTGGTAGAAGTTGCTTGAGAAGCTCCTTGGTTTGATGGTAGTCGCTCAAGAAGCGTCTTAGATAAGAGTATATATAGGGGTTGAGATTGAAGAATTCTTCAGTCTCGACAATGCATCTCTTGGAGTTCTAACTCACCTTTCTTGGTGTTGTTCATGTATTCATCTGTTTAATCCAAGTTCCTGTTGGTTTTTTCTAGAAACCTTGTTTTGATCCAAGTCTTTGATTTTATATTCTTGTATCCTTGATAATTTGTCAAGATCGATCACATCTTCAATATCAGAGTTGGATCCTTCTTATTAGAGAGTGGATTATCCCTCTATTTGAAGATATACCAACGCTTTAGAGGTTGCAGATTACTCCTCTAAACTAATATCTTCTTCATTGTAATATTGAAGCTTTGTCCTTCTTGTAAGAGAGTGGATCACCCCTCTCCTTGAAGATCTTAAGCATCTTAGAGGTTGCGGATTACCCTCCTCTAACTTGATATTGCCTTCTTATAGATTCATTTCTTCTTTCTCTTAGAATGGCTGGAGGCCAAGATATTAGTATGAATGAATCTTCTAAATCCAAGTTAGACGCCATTATAAGTGGTCTAACTATTTTATGTGCTAGGACTGTACAGATTGAAGGGGTATTTAGAAAGCTTTGTAACGATGCAACAACTAAAATATCACAATCTAGACTGCATCTCCCTCCAACTTTTGTGCTTGAAGATGTAGTACTACTTATACTACATCAAGAAAATCCATCTATTCGACAATATAAAGAGCCTCAAGTTAGTCTTTTAGAGAAATATGATGGAACATATTCAAAGTTTAAAGGATTTGTCAATCAAATTCAATTGATAACAGTTCTACAACTTGATACTTATCTGACAAAAGAATCACAAATTAGATTGGTTGGCACCTTGCTTATTGGACAAGCACTATCATGGTTTGGTCCCTTATTTGAAAAAAGATCACTAATTTTGAATAATTTTGAAATTTTCATGGAATCATTTGCAAAAGCTGAGGGCCAAAGTACAAAGGGATTGTAAAACAACAAGTAGATCGAGCAGAAAGAGAGGAACCTCAATAATTTTGTAATGTTGGATTGTCTAGCCGCACGGTTCCTATTATAGCTGAATATTGTCGTTTTACTGAACTTATTCATATAGAGATAATAGATGGACGACCTTTATCCTCCGGTAGTATCATCTCTAAAATCATACCTATAGAAGTGTTGTTTAAAAATCACAGAAGTCAAATTATCTTCAACGTTATTAGAATTCCTTCAAATCTTGTTATTCTCAAACTATCTTAGTTGGAGAAATATAATCCATCTATAGATTAGAGATTACAAAGAATAACATTTCTAATAAAGATTCCTGTAAGAAAGATTCATAAAAAGCCACAAATTAGTAAATCTTTATTTGTTGGAGCAAAGACTTTCATAAGATTGACCAAAGAAGATAAACCATTTGTTATTTATGTGATTCCAATTCTAGAAGATATGACTTCATTGGTAAGTATTCCAAAGCAATATAATGAATTTCAAGACGTTTTTCAAAAAAAGAATGTTAATATATATTCGGAGCACCAATCCTATATTTGTGCTATAGATCTTTAAGAAGAGACGCAACTACCTTTTGGCCCAATCTATAATCTTTCTCAAGATGAGCTTGCGATATTAAAAGATTATATTTACAAAAATCTTTCAAAGAACTTTATCAAGCATTCAAAGTCTCCAACAAATGCACCTATACTTTTTGTAAAGAAGAAGGATGGTTCCTTACGAATGTGCATTGATTACCAAGGATTGAATAAAATAATGGTAAAAAATTATTATTCACTACCATTAATTTTAGAACTCTTGGAACAATTCAGCCAAGCTAAGATCTACACTAAGATAGATCTTTGCAAAGCATACAACCTGGTATAGATCAAGGAGGGAGATGAATAGAAGACCGCTTTTCGAACAAGGTATGGATATTTTGAATATAATGTCATGCCTTTTGGACTAACAAATGCATCCGCTATCTTCCAGTATTTAATGAATGATATCTTTTGAGAATATTTAGACTAGTTTATAGTGATCTATCTTGATGATATCTTGATTTATTTAAAAAATCTAGAAAAATACAATGGGCACGTCAAGTTGGTATTACAAAAGTTGTAAGATACAGGTTTGTATGCCAAATCGGAGAAATGTATATTTTACTAATCAAAGATGGAATTTTTGGAATATATTGTATCTATTGAGGATTTGACAATGGATCCCAAGAAAGTAGAGGCGGTTATGCAATGGGCCATTCCAAAGACTATAAGAGATGTACAATGTTTTCTTAGATTTACTAACTTTTATTGGATCTTCATCAAAAATTACTCTCAAGTTGCCGCCCCTCTAACTCGATTGACATGTAAGGACAAGTTAGAATGAAGACCTCAAGCAGAGACATCATTCCAAGACCTTAAGATGATATTTATTATAGCCCCAATATTGGTGCACCTAGATTTCACGAAGGTATTCTATTTAGAGACTGATGCTTCAGATTTTGCACTATGGGCCATACTTTCACAAATAGGTATAGACGACAAATTCCATCCTCTTGCATTTTATTTTTTAAAGTTCTCTGCTGCTGAAATTAATTAAAAAAATCCACGATAAAGAACTTCTTGCTATTGTGGATTCTTTTCAAAAATGGTATCATTTTCTTGAAAGAACAATGCATCTTATGACTGTATGTATAGATTACAAAAATTTAGAATATTTTATGTCAGCTCGCGTTGTCATGGCGAAAGTCCGCTTTAGGTAGACGCAAGGTCCCTCTTTCCAATCAAGTTGGATCCAATATGCACAAACTTTTTAAAATTTTTCTTTTATAGTCACAAAACCATGCGTATAATAAATCAACAAACTAGAAGCTTGGAAATTTATAAATCAAAATCCAGCCGTTTATATAAGTTCAAATTTTGGAAGCATAGAGTTCACTTCTTTAGTCATCTTCACAAAAATTCTCAACCATGAATTCATTACCGATCACCAGATATCATCAAAATATTAGCAAGTAATTATATAAATAAAACCAAACTAGAAACTTGAAAATTCATAATTTAAGATCCAACTGTTCAAATAAGCTCAAAATTTGGGAAAACATATCTCATACCTTTGATCATTTTCACATAAATTTTGAGCTGTGAATTCATTGTTGATCATTAGGTATCACCAAATCCTTGGCAGATACTTTTAGAAGTCAAATCTCAACCCAAAACTTGAAAATTCATAATTAAAGATCCAGCTATTTAAATAAGCTCAAAATTTGGAAAAACATATCTCATACCTTTGACTATTGTCACATAAATTTTGAGCCGTGAAATCATTGCCAATCGTTAGATAACACCAAATCCTTGGCAAATACTTTTAGAAGTCAAATCTCAACCTGAAACTTGAAAATTCATAATTAAAGATCCAGCCATTCAAATAAGCTCAAAATTTGGGGAAACATAACTCATATCTTTGATCCTCATCACATAAATTTTGAGCTATGAATTCATTGCTGATCGTTAGATATCATCAAATCCTTGGCAGATACTTTTAAAAGTCAAAAACCTAGATATCTGAGAACAAATTTGCCATTACTCCCTAATCAAAGTCTCAATTGATATGAGATTGTAGAAATAGACTCTTTATAGTATAAGTAATATGTACACCAAAAATGAGCTTCAAATTCATCTTGAAACTCAAGTTCTAGCTTAAAGCAAATCCTTCTATTTATCTAACTTCTTCAAAAACCCAAATTAGTTTTCTGGGTTTAACTAGCCATAACTCACTCATTCTGAACTCATTTCTATCAATTCTTGGACGCAAAATGTGTAGCTTGAAGTCTAGTTTCTAACCCAACTTTTGGATTTCTTGTTAGTATCTTAAAACTTCTAATATACCTTGAAAAGTGACAGTAGGTGTCATATTAGTAGTTTAAGTTCAAACAAGCATATCTCTCTCATCTAAGCTCCGATTCTTGCGTTTCTACCACCTTAACTCATGCTAAGAAGAAGCTCTCTCTAAATACTTCTCTGCATTTGCCAAAAAACCCCGTCTTCTTCTCCTCCAAGCTCGTCAAAGAAGTCGCAGCCAAGGTCTTCAAAGTCCAAGTCAACAATTAATAGTTTAAAGTTATAAAAACCCCAAATCTAATCCTCCAAGTCAGCACTATTAATGGTAGCCGACTATTGACATCCAAATCTATTATTTATCCTTGGTAAATCCTTAATTCAACCTCAAAGTCAAAACTCCTTATATCTACAAATATAACCCTGAATCTACTAAATTCTAAGATTGGAAAAAAGATAAAAGAAATAAAAGAAAGTTTCAAGGCTAAATCAAAGTTAAAGTTAAGATTAAAGATAAGATAAAATTTTAACTAAAAAAAAAGAAAGAAAGTAAGAAATTTTTCCTAAACTATATAAAAACTTAGATTGGTAAGAAGAAAGAAAGAACTTAATAAAATTTTGAAGAAAAGATAGTTAAGTTAGGTTTCTATATATGGATGTATTTACTTCACGACAACGTTCTTAATTGCTGCCAAGTTCAATAGAATATGTCGCTATCTCGATTCAGCTTTGTCATCACTTATCGCCGTGGGAAGCAACAAAGATTATTCGATGCTCTATCAAGGAGATCATATCTTATACAAAGGGTGGGAGAGGCAGTGTTTGATCAACAATATACAATTTTATTAAAATCGAAGCAATTTTGTCTTTGTACAACTATTGCATCAGTGCCTATGGATTCTAATTTTCTCAATGAGATGCGTGATGCAACTATTAATGATGCTTTGGTTTTTGATGTAAAGGAGCGCTTGAAAAAAAGTGCTGATAAGTTCAAATTTGAAGAAGATCTTCTATATTTTGAAGAACGTTTGTACATCCTAGAAGGACCAATATGACTCCGCATTCTTGAATCTTGCCATGACTTTCTTGCTACGGGTCATTTTGAATTTAATAAGACCTTGGAACTTATTTCTTGAGATTTTTAGTGGTTTCAAATGTGAAAGGCAGTAAAGGACTTTGTACTCTCTTGTGACACCTGTTCAAGGTCCAAGAATCCTTGATAGCGCCCTTATGGACTATGACAACCCTTATCCAATCCAAGACAATCATGGTCTTCTATCTCAATGGATTTCATTACAGATCTACCACCATCTTATTTATTAGTGAGTATCTTTGTAATGGTTGATCGACTTATAAAGATGGCTCACTTCATCCCTTGCAAAAAAGCTGCGTCTAGTGAAAAAATGGCAAGGATTTTTCTTGATAATATATATTGATACCATGGCTTACCAAATGAAATTATATCTGATCAAGAATTCCAGTTCATATCTAAGTTTTGAAAATATCTTTTTGAAATATTGAAGGTAGATATTAAATTTTCTTCAGCTTTTCATCCTCAAACTGACAGCCAAATAGAACGAATTAATCAAGTGTTGGAGTAGTATTTACGATGTAGCATTAATTATTAGTAAGATGATTGGACCTCAT
This sequence comes from Physcomitrellopsis africana, assembly GCA_036785485.1. Lineage (NCBI taxonomy): Eukaryota > Viridiplantae > Streptophyta > Bryopsida > Funariales > Funariaceae > Physcomitrellopsis > Physcomitrellopsis africana. The sequence goes on along the minus strand of JAWRVF010000599.1, from coordinate 129,735 downwards.
ATCTACCAATAGCAAAATTTGCATATAATAATATTGTTCATGCTTCAACTCAGCAAACATTATTTTACTCCAACTATGGATATCATCCAAAGCTTGATCTGAGGAGAACGTCAAAGAACAACAATCCAACGATCAAAGGATTTACAAAATAGCTATTGGAATATCAAACAACCTTGAAGCTTTAATTACAAGCAGCTCAAGATGCTTATTAGACATATGTGGATAAATTTAGAAATTAATCGCTTGCTTTCCATATTGGAGATAAGGTATGGCTTCTTCAAGAAAATATCAAGACTAAGCAACCATACAATAAGTTAGACTATCAAAGGTTGGGGCCATTTTCTATCTAGAAGCAAATCAATGCAATGGCATATCACTTAGAATTACCATCTACCATAAAGATACATCTAGTTTTTCATGTCTCTTTTAGAATCTTATAGAAAATCGCACATTCTAAAAAGAATACAACAATCGCCGTCTAGTGTTGAAATTGAAGACCATGAAGAATACAAGGTTGAAAAGATATTTGATTCACAATATCGTGTTGTGACACAATTATATGATGAAACTATGACTAAAAATAATTTTTTAATTAATATTCTATTATCTTAGTTTAACAAGAATTCAACATATTTTAACAAGATTTTTATGAAAGTCTCTTAGTTTGTTTCCTTCACTTAATAGCTAGTAGATAAAAATTAGTTAGTAATTTTACCTTCTAGATTGTAGTAATTCTTTTATTGCTTTAATAAGGCCATAAAATAATAAAAATATGATAATAAGTATAAATTACTAGCATGATTGATACTAGGGTTAAATTGAGGATAGGGTTGGGCTATAAAATCCCTAACATAGGTTAGATTGATAACCAAGAGTTGGTTGTTTGTAGGACAGGGTCAAAATCAGATCTTTGGCTATTAAAACAACCGCTTAGGACAAATTATGGGAGATTTTGGAGATCGGCAATTAGGATTGGATAGCTAGCTTGAAGCTTGTTTTAAAGACATTAAGTTTGTTACCATAGGATTTTAGAAGACTTTGCAATCATTACTCAAAGTCAGTGTTTGTATTGGTGTTTTGGATTTTATATAAGACAATAATGGCTTACATTCTTGACTAATTTGTGCAATTTGTGTAGCATCTACAATTCAAAATTTAATATTATCTAGATTGTTGGATGTGTTACATGTGCACAAAATTTTGTAATAATCTAATAATGAAATCAAGAGATATTTGGGCTTTGATACAAAGGATTGTCGGAAGTTGGCAATTTAGGAATAGGTAGGATTTCTATGATAATTAAAGATCTACCAGTTGGATCCATATAAATTTTGGCATAGTGATAGAAGACTTAGAGATCAAGCTACAAACCAAGTTTGAATTGAAGTTAATAGTTGAAGAAGGAGAAATCACCATTGGAATTTTTACATCAATTTTCAAGTTGGCGGCTGAGTATCATCAGTGTGGTTTTTGGGCATTTTCTTGCAATCTGTAAGTTGGATTGGGCTGAATTTTTTTAAGCATATAGAAGTTTTATACCAACATTTGTGTGAAAAATTTCACACTAAGTGGACAATTGGATTAAAAGTTATAGCTTATCAAAGTTGACTAATTAGGATTAAGACTTGCAAAGAAAAATAAAAATTGCTTAATTATAAAAGAAACAAAGCAATTGGGCTATATGTATGGTTGATGTTACTAAGAGGAGTGTTTTTAAATACTTTTGAATTAAAATTTGAATTATATTCTTCATATATGGATAAAATCTATTAGAATTTCTTAATTATTTGCTAACACAACTTTACCTTTCACAATCAAGTGCCTAGTACATTCCCGAACAAGACAACATGTAATACAACAATGGTAAAGATGGAGCAAATTGAAATATCTTGTCTATTGGTGGGGCTATGACATTAATGAATACATATGAGAATTGGCTATGAATCTCGCCAATGCACCTCAAAAGGTACAGGAATTTCATCAATTCTATCTCCACAAATCCAAACGTATTCAATGATAACTTCTTAGTGAAGATTGGACCCACTAAATATTCATAAAGAGGGAGAGAGTTAAATTAAAGCCTTCATTAGTATGTAGTTATCTAAAAAAGTATAATAGAAGCAAATTACTCACGATGTCAAATCTTCAAGCATTGAGAGAACAAGACTTAGAAGATTCGTTTACAACACAAGCTTCGAATGAACCAGTACAAGTTTCATAGCCTTCAATTGAGCAAAGTGAAGACAACACATTCTAGCGCCAAGTACAATCATGGTTGGAGTCATTAAGAGCAAGATCTAATCATGCAAGTCTTGATTCCAATGCTTGAGCTTTAGTAATATTGCTTGAGCTTGGAAAGGTGAATCTTTTTAGTCCTGAGATTTTATTTGGAAGATGTTTTGAAGGCCGCAATGAAGATCAGATCCTTGGATGGGATATCTTAATAATGGAGATAATAGCTCAAGGCCATAGACAATTTTTTTCAAGGACCAGTAGAACCTATTGCCCAAGAATGGAGAACAGAATATATAGCTTCACTAGTACAGCGTATTCTTGATTTTTTACATATGTAATAAGATTGAGCTCCTCTTAGAATTCATTGCTAGAGAGGGAGGTGATATTAGGGACATATACTTTGGAAGTTTACAGAACCTTCTAGGATGTTCTAGAAGCTTCTCGAGTTAGTGAAAGTCAGTTGAGAAGCTTCTTAGTTAGTAGAAGGAGCTCAAGAAATATCCCAGCTAGTGGAAGGAGTTCAAGAAGCTTCTTAGTTGGTAGAAGCTGCTTGAGAAGCTTCTTGGTCTGATGGTAGCTACTCAAAAAGCGTCCTAGATAGGAATATATATAAAAATTGAGACTGAGGGGTTCTTCAATCTCAACAATGCATCTCTTGGAGTTCTAACTCGCCTTTCTTGGTGTTGTTTGTGTACTCATCTATTTAATCCAAGTTCTTATTGGTTTCTTCTAGAAACCTTGTCCTAATTTCAATCTTTGGTTCTGTATTTTTATGTCTTTGACACCTATAGAAGTGGACAATAATGAAGAATTCAAGATAGAAGAAATTTTAGATTGAAGGCGGTGTCAAGATCAATTGGAATATCTTGTATATTGGCGCGGTATCATATTGTGACACATTTATATAGTGAAAAGCATGAATAAGAATAATCTCTATTTAATACTTAATTATCTTGATTCAATAGGAACTTAAGATACTTAAAAAAAGATTTATGAAAGCCTCTTAGATTATTTTTTTGCTTTAATAGCTAATAGATAAAAGGTAGTTATTAAATTTTTCTTCTAGCTTGTAGAAACTCTTTCAATCTAAAATAAAACCATAAGTTAATACAAATAGGATAGAAGAGATAAAAAAATTAATATGGTTAATATTAGAATTAAATTGAGGATAGGATTGAGCTTAAAAATCCTTAAAATAAGTTGGATTGATATCCAGGGATCAACCATGAATGGGACAGGGTCAAAATTAGACCTCTAGCCATAAAAATGGCCACCAAGGGCAAAGAGTGGAGTCATTCAAAGATCAACTATTAGAATTAGAGAATTAGCTTCAAGCTCGTTCTAGAAATATTAGACTTTTTTTCAAAGGATTTATGAGGACTTAACAATTGTTATTTGAAGTTAGGATTTGTATGTGAGATTATGTTTTTTATGTAATAAAATTAGAGCTAGTACTTTGGCTATTTTGTACAATTAGTGTGACATCCACAGTTGAAATTTTGATAATGTGTGATTAATTGAGTGTCCTAAGATTGAATGAAAAATTATAGCAATTTAAAGATGCAATTGGGATTTATTCAATCTTTAGTACAAAGAGGTATCAAAATTTGGCAGTCTAGGGATGTTTGGAATTGTTGTAATATCTTAAGATCTATCAATTAAATCAAAAATAAATTTGGCATTGTATTAGGAGATTTAAAGGTTGATCTACATATTAAATTTTAGATAAAGTTAACAGTTATAAAAGGAGAAATTACAGCTAGGATTTCTACTTTAACTTTCAAGCCAATGGCTAAGTAATATCAGTGTGAGATTTGGTCAATTTTTTACAATTTGTCTATTAGATTAGATTGAAACTTTTTGAGCATATAGATGGCTTATATTTTCATTTTTGTGCAAAGTTTCATACTAAATTAATAGTTAGATTAAAAATTACAACTTATTGAATTTTATTGATTGAGCTTAAAACTTATTAAGAGACTCTTGGTTGCTTGATTGTAACAAGTAACAAGCAATTGGAATTTTATGTAAATGAAGTTATTAGGAAGAGTGTTTTTAAATACTTTGCATTGATTCAAGCACTCTTATTATGATATTTGAATTATACCTTTTGTATATAGATGAAACTTGTTAAGGATTCTTGAGTGTATGTAAACCACAATTTCACCCTCTACAGCCAAGTACCTGGTGCATTCCTAAGCAAGACAATATATTATATGATAGCAAGTACAATATTAGTGAACGCATACAGGAGCCATCTAAGAATCTAGCAAATACATCAGTAAAAATCAAAATATTTCATCAACAATATTTACCAAAATCAAGATAAAGAGTTAAGAAAATCTTTTGCTATAAAGCAAAATAGATTCTATAGAGATTTCACTCTATCTTGTATCATTGTTTGTTATTTCTTTGAATTTGTTTATTTTAAAGAGATAGAGGATGAATAACTAGCAAATTCAAGTCAAGAACTATCGTTTACTGACTTACCGGATGAGACATTACAACCTTTAAGATAACGGAATAGAGATGAAGACCCTGAAGAATGATATAATCTTCCTTAGATTGATGGTGAGATACAATGTGTTTGGTATCATGACCTTGGAAAACACTCTCGATGTTTGATGATACTTTTAGAAGTAGGAACTACTCTTGATGGTGTTCCAAATATTTTCTTTGAAAGAAGTTATGAAGGCCTCAACAATGATTAAATAAGAGGGTGGTCTTTTTGCCCTGGTATGGGACACTATCGATGGCTGAAAGGACCTATCAACTACATTCAAAGGGAACAAAGATCAGAGTATGTAGCAAGCACAATTCGACGTATCCTGGACTTTTCCAATATGTAATCATCATTCCTTGTGGAACTTGTCTCTAAAAGGGGGGATAATGTCACGGACATAAGATTTATTCTAGTAATTATTTAGTTGATATAGATTAATAATATTTTATAGAAAATCTTTCTAGAAGCTTCATAAACGTGGAATCACCTTTATACATGTTTATAGGTGATTAATAGGTTAGAAACTTGGCCAACAAGCTAGCCACATGTTGCGCATATTGGTAGCTTATAGAACAAGCTAGCCATGTGTCACACATGTTGATAGCTTGTGGAACAAGCTAAGTACGTGGCGCACATATAGGAAACTTGTCTTACAAGTTTGACATGTGTCTTGCAAATTAAATACGTCTTAGAGATCCTATAGAATGCTGCCATGTGGCTCTTAGATAAATAATATATATAGAGACAAGAATGAAGTCTTCTGCACTTTTGTCAACTCTTTTCTTGCTTCTAGTCTAGTTCAAGAGTGTCATGTATTTTCTAGTCTTTGGCAATAGTCATTCTAATTTCTTCTTGAATATACATATTTCTTTATTTCTATCTTGTTATTTTTTTTTTTATATAGTTTTTACTAACTTAAACATCTATTTTAGTTCATATCCTTGACAACTTCTTTGCACCTAGTATGTATAGGAATTAAGACTAAGAAGATCTTCAATCTCAACAATACAATTCTTATGGCTCAACTTGGGCCTTTTAGTCTTATTCTTGCACCTTGTCGTAGTTTCTTACTTGTAATATAAATTGAACTTCACATGTTTTAGTTCTTTAAATTTTTGGAATCTTATTTTACTTGAGTGGTGTATCTATAATAGAAAGTGAAAAGTAGATATAAACTTTTTATATCTATTATTACTATATATAAAAATATATATAGAAGTAATTATTTTTTAAATAATTGAGGTTGTGTGAATAAGTATTTTTAATCATTTTCATTAAGATTCTATTTTATTATGGTAAAGAGTTCAACAAAGGGATTCAATCTTGGTAGTAGTGAGTGTTTGATAATCTGAGGTGTGGAGACTTAATGGTGTTTAATCTAGCAAGATCAACTTATTTTATTCTTATTTTGGCAAGATGTTAATTGTATTCATAAGATATTGTATTGGAGATTGTTGTTGTCAAAATATTGTTTCTACTTATTTTCTTATTAGCTTTACAAAAAATATAATTAAAGCCTCTTATAATATTCACTATTATTCCTTATAGATTGGTTTCATTATTTATTAGAGCTACTAGTGGAAATATTAGATTAAAGCTATGAAGGCCATGTGTCAATATTTTGATTAAGTTCCAAATTACTATGCACTTGTATAATTACACTATTAATTAATAGTGTAAAGATATACATAGTTGTTAGAAGATCATTTAATTGATTTTTTAAAAAATTTAAGTTATTTTCCTTTAAAGTCTAATTTTTAACTTAGATGACAATTTCCACTTGATTATTTCTATGAACAAGAAAATTATGAGATATATTTTTTTTTTAATAATAAAATAGTATTTAATCCTAAATTATATAATTATAATCTTATTCCAAATTAGTGATATTAGTTCTAAGAAAGATCAACTAGTCCAATAAATTTAAAATAATCAATATCTAAGATGATATTTTTACAACCCAAATCTATGACAATAGAATCCAATGGTCAAAAATCATGTATTCAATAAAAATATTCTTTAGTTTGCATTCATAATCAAATAAAGGGCTTTTTAAATTATTTTATATAGGAAAAATTATTAATGTCTTCTCAATATCATAAGATCCTCATTTACTTGTCAATTGATTATCTAGTATTTAGAAACTTGAATTTGTTTGTTGTTTGTGATTTTTATTGTCAAAATGAGCTCCATTAGATTAAAGTTGCACTTATGGACCACTCATACTATATACAAATATGTTCTTATTACTCATCTCTCATTTCAACTAATATTAGTAATGATATTAGTACTTTCTTTAGAAGCTACTTTAGTATCAAATTGTGGCTTTAGATGGATGATAATGTTATTATGTTTTTTTTTTTTTTTTTTTTTTTTTTTTAGTTTGTTTCTAAGCTATCTTGCTTTTCTTACAAACTTCCAAGGTGAAATCATCATTCTTTGTATAAAATACCTTTCTATTAATTATCAACATCTTATCTACCTTATTCATGTTATTGTTTCTATTCTTATATATTTTTGTATTTTTTAATTATGACTCCCATCTCTCAACTTACATTATTAATTGTCTATTTTAGAGCCCTTTAGAAGTAGATAACAATAGACACTCTTTCATATGATATTTAGTAGAAAAATAAAATTGGCGTTTTATAAATAAATAATTATAATTGATTTTATTTTTTATTTTTTATTTTTTTGTAATATAATTAGTAATTAGAATTTTTAACTCCCAATTAATCCCCAATTGCACTATAATACAAAAGTATGGTTCAAACATCTTAGCATTCTTTAAATCTTGTCAAGTATGTTTTCAAAATTTAAATGGCAATTGACTTGAATTCCTTTGGTAAATATTTAAATAAGATCCGAGTTAGAATTTGAAGAGAATCAAAACCAAAAGAAGAATTAGAATCTCATATAGCCTTAGTTTCAAATAATAGATTCCAAGGTTGAAAGGTATAAATGTCAAATAAAGACAGATAAGATAAAGATATTAGGATTTAGCAAAAGGGTTTTTTTTTTTTTTTTTAATCTGCTTGTAAGCAAAAGAAGCCTTTAATGATAAATCTTGTAATAGTTATAGTTTCTTTGATTGTTTCTTCCAAGGTACATAACCATTTTTTAAGAGTATCGGTATTATAAATGCCACCAACAAAATACAAAATAATAACATTTTTTGGCAAGTTTAAAGTTTTTGCCACAATAATGTGAGAATCAACAATAATTTTGCAAAGGTTTATCTTTACCAAAAATCCATAATAGCTTTGATATAGCAGTTGGGAAGAGCTTCACTTGGTTGTGCATTAGTTAGGTGAAAACCACCTTCTTGTCTCCATTCTCTACATGCTTCTGTCATCCCGTTTTGGAGCTTCTATTGAATGTTTAAAGTGTTGCCATTGTGTATATGGGTCCCTTTTGCCGTTGGGGTGTTATTGCAAACAGTGTTAGCATACAACGCCATAACCATTGTATGTATGTATGTAATATATATATATATATATATATATATAATTTTAAAAACGGTTTTTGAATTTTTTTTTTTTTAAATCCAAAATTCTGTTTCTACCGTCTAATCTACTTTTATCAAAAGCTAAAATTACCAAAACGTACAGCTCCGAACATTGCGGTCTGCTACATCCTTCATTTATATTACTTCTGGTGGAGAGAAAGGTTAGCGTTGACCTGGCGCATCGATGGAAATTGTATTCCAAGGGTCCATTCGCAGTAGAGCGGTGTCCTTGAACATATCAGGTCACAGAAAGGCAACTCGTGTCCCATGTGTGCTAGTATGTTGCATGCAACAGCTAAGCACAGGTTGTGAAACTGCACAAACACCCAGATGGTGTGGTGCTTTACATCTACGCCACTCAATGCGCTGTAGATAGGTAGAAATATTCACCATTGATCCCCTTGCAAATTACGAACCGAATGACTAGCACTAGTGTGTGCATAGGACGAACCTTAATGTCCTGGCTTGAACATGTGATTTTTAAGGTATCAGCATGTTGACAAAATCCTTGACTGTGTGTCTGTGGGTACTTGCGGACACATGATGAATTACAGTTCAATGGAAAAAATTCTCGGATGCTAAATGGATACGAGGGCATTGATTTATTGAGTATCATTCGTGTTCCAGGAATCAAAGCGAAAATAAACTGTGGGCTTTAACTGGGTAAACAGATTTGTTATTTTATAACATTGTCGGTATATGTCAATGGCAAACTAAATTTGAAGAGGATATGGATGGAAAATGACACACTACTCACTGCATGTGTGTGGGATTCGAGAGGAACTTGTAAGTATATTTTACATAACTTGTCACAATCCGCACACGAGTATCATTGTCAATATCAGTATGAGAAAGGGCTGTTTCACCAGACTTTGTGAGCTCTCAGAGCTATCATCATCCATCAGCAAATGACGAGGGTTGTTGTCGTATGACTAGAACACTGTTTCGTAACAAATCAATTGGAAATGAACGTACATGTTATTATCCTTTACATGGGGGAATACCGCTGCACCACCCACCTAACTAGCTTCGGTAATCTCAACCTCCATCTAAAATTCATCACCGTCCAAAGTGTGAATCACACAAAATCCCAGGTTCAATAAAAGGTGGACAGAAGCTCTGACCAGTACCTTCGGCATTAACATACAGTCCTTGCCATCCACCAATGAAGTATATACAACTACAGCTAGCTTACAGGCCTAATCTCTTGAACAAATGCTCAAAAATCTCCTCACCGGAGACCAGTTCCTGAGCAACGAAAGCGGCGATAGCGATCATGGCAAGACGGCCATTGTTGAGCTCCTTGGACTGCATATCCTTCCTTTCAGCGGGATCAGTTGGGAGGAGGCCCAAGGGGTCAAAGCCCAAGTTACCGGGTTCGTAGTCATCCCTCAATGTGTTGAAGTCCTGGGAACGGGGAGTGGCCCAACCAAGACCTACTCTGTAAGCCTCGCAAAGAGCGATGACGAAGATCAGAGGCTCCCAGAAGACGGCACCGCGGGCTTCAACCTGCTGGAAGTGGTAGATAGCTGGACCAGAGATTTGGCCGTCAAAGTTGTAGAACAAAGAGTAATCCTGGAGCTGCTCCTGGACAATAAATCCTAGGGAGGCAAGCATGGCAACACGGCCGTGAGTGATTTCCGACTCCCTCCACCTGTTCAGCTCCTTGATGGGGCGGGGGCTGGAAGCAGCGCGGGCCAGGAGGTCAGCAGGGTCGAAGATGTTCTCGAACGGAGCAGTCACTCCGGGCATTGTCTTCGCGTCTGCAACGATGAACAAAAAAGTAAGTCAATACAATACTGACACGAGGCAAGCGCTCCGACCGACGCTGACGGAATGCAGCCACGAGAAACACGTATATCTAAACGATGAAATCAACAAGTCGGACTCCAAACACCAGAAGGGAGTTACGAAGTCTCTCCTTGCACTTGCGAGGGTTCAGGCCAGGCAACTATAAATCACCCGCTAGCTCTAAATAATTTCATGCCTTCACTGCAAGGCGGATAGATGCTCTAATTCACGAAATGTACAAGAAAATCAGGCTTGGATGATGAGGTCTTACACTCGAGCACATTTGGGGGCACGACGGCTGGATCAGGAGAGACCTTGTCAGCTACAGCGCTGATGTGCAGCACAGAAGAGCGCCTCGTTGCCTGGGGTGCAGCTGCAACGGAGAAGAGCTTGGCTCCAGAGATGCAACTCACTGAAGACATAGCGGCCGCCATAATTGTTGTTTTACTAAAAACAATAAGAACACAAATTCGTGAACACTGATACCGTGGAGAAAAGGTGAGAACAACACAATGAGAAGAGAGTTCAATCTGAGCGGAAAATGCAACCAACTGTGTCCCTATTTATAAATCCGAAAATGATCCTCTCTACGCTCTTGTGGCATTTTAATAAACCCTTCAGAGCAACTCAATTGTGTGATGATGGATGAACGATCCTGTGAATCCATCCTCAACCTCTTGTTGTGTAAACGATATCGTGGCCCAATCCGAGCTCCCGATCTTTCGGGGCGACGTTTGTGGACATTTTGCGGAAATTTTGACAAGGACGATTTAAATGAAGCAAAGCTGAATGTTCAGCCTACTCCACCCAATTTGCAGCGCGGCCCATTCTATCTTCATACCATCACTTTGTCGTACAGAGTCAGACTCTTACTCCCCGTCCGTCTCTCCCCTCGCTTCATTCACTCGCTTTTTTCCTTTTCTACTGGAAAAATTGTTTGTGAGGCTGGAACTTTTCTTCAGCATTCTTGCCTGGATCTCCGCTATCTGGAAGGTCTTGTCCACGTATCCACCGTGGCGCCTGCGGATCTTTTTCTTGGCTTTCAAACGTTCTTGTCACAGTGATCTCAGAGCTGTATTCGATTTCGGCGTTGAATCGAGTCTATTCCAACACTATGCATCCACACACAATACACTTCCTTAAAATTTTTAAAACAAGGATCAGGCGCAACGAACATATCGATGCACACAATGCATACGGCGTCAAATACTTAACTCTCCTGTACAATGATTTTCTAGTGCACAACTTCCATCGTTGCGTGCCATTTAACCGGAACTGATAATTAAAACTGCTCTACTCGCCCGGCAGAAACAAAACTTCTCACAAATCTCTCTTCGCTTCATATACACTGACCCTCATCCGAAATGATTGCAGCTTCGACAACAATTCGTTTTTATACCATACCTACATCGTTGAAAACTTAAACACGACACCAATGCCTTGAACAACAACGAGAGTGGAAACGGATTCATCTGGTAAAGTGATGTTCCTGTTGTGTAACGAAAAACCTGAAGGAAGGAGGTATTGACACTCGATGGATGAAGCAATGCGCAAAGAGAGTTGAAGGCGAGTTGCCTATGGGTGTCTTTGATCAGGATGATACCGCCGAGAGAGAAAAATGGTGGCAGCGGCAGGACGTTACGTGGTATGAACATGCCAAGATCTAAATGTGTTTGATTTGTACTGCCACTGAGAGGATACTGTGCAGAAGTCGCACCGAAACAACACGTAGGGAAGGGGTTCACGAGCCTTCATCACGCGGAAAAACCTTTCTTCATGAATTGGTCGTCAACTGCAGGGTTCGAACCTGCGCGGGGGAACCCCAACAGATTTCAAGTCTGTCGCCTTAACCACTCGGCCAAATTGACGAGGCGGATGCTGACCCTCATCCTATTCCCCTATATACTATATACCTCATATCAAAGCACCTCGACCACATGCTCATCTCCTGTGGCCACAAACCCTGCAAGCCCACCGCACAACCAATCAAAAGATTCGGTCACATGCTCTGTCCCTGAACGAAAAAAACTCCATCCCAGCCTCTTATGAAATCGACCCTCCTCCGAGATTGAGTTGTTTCAGCCATGCCACACACCACATCTGGCAACCAAGAACCAGCAAAACCACAACAACCTCCACGCCATACTCTGTTCCAGATCGTATCTGTGAACTGTCAAAGGAAAACGCGATCACCACGGTTCACCGAGTCGACGGCATCCCGTAGCACAACTCCAAAGCCGTTGATTTCCCGATCCACTTGGTTCCTCGCATTCCACAAACTGACTGCACCCACAATCAACACTACAGAGCCGCCACACCAAAACCCTAACCAGTCATGCCATCTTTGGAAGAAACACCAGGGAAGGCGATGCCGAAGACCGCATGACCGGACGGTCAACTATTCTTCATTAACAAGAAACAATTTTCAGTATTTCAACTTCAAAGTTTTGGCAAGACGCAAATCTCCACTCACATCATTTTTTCCTTCATAAAAAATAAGTAAAAAGATCCAGAAACATTTGAAAATATGGATTGTGACATAAGCTCGTGCAGCAATCTTACAAATTTATATATTTTTTAATTGTAAATACTTGGTACATGATAGACCACTAATAATCTGCACTTTAAAACATTAATGAGACAATAGCTATAAAAAGTTAGCCAATTGTTGGAATTGTATAATTTTTTTTGATCTTTGTATTGGCTGACTGTTAATAATATGCTGTTTTAACAAGCTATTTTTTAAACTTGGATTAATAAATTTTATTTGAATTGTAATAAAGTGGACTCTTAGGTGGCATTTGTGTTCAAATAACATCAAATTTTTGTTTATTGGATTTATACTTTTTAGAATTTAAAAATACTCACATATTTTTATATATTTTTAATTTTATTTTAATATTTAATATGCTAATATTAGATTAAAATAGTTATTATTCCAATAATATAGCTAATATGTCAAAAAATAAATAAAAAATTATTACATATTTTACTTATACAATAAAATAAATATTGAAGATGACCAATTTTAAAAACATTGATATACAAAAGAAAAAAAGAAAAAGAATGGAGAATAAAGAATAAATAAAATAAGAGATTCCTAAAAATTATTATAAAACTTTGATCTAAAATAAATATTACATTACAAATATGTGAAAAAAAATGGCTTGCTTTTATACTAACTTGTTAATTACATAAGAAATCTATAAGAATTTAGAAAAATAATTATCAACTAAAAAAATATTCATCTATAAATTATAAGGATATATCAATAATATTTAATCTATATTATTAAATTAACTAAAAAGATTAATAAATAAAAAAGAATGAAATTAGAATAAATTAAGTACAATTTTAACTGTTTATATTTTATATTTTTAATAATAATGATTTATTCTAAAAAATTAATCAAAATATTAGATAAATTAAAAGATAATGATAATAATTTAATAATTTTGATAGATAAATACTTCATTTTTTTAATAATTAAGATTAAAACATATTCAAATACAATTATGTCAAGTTTCTCAATATACTTGAAAAATTCCAAAATAAAATATTATATTATTTTTATTACTTTATTTATTCAAGTTCATTTATTCAAAATGAAATGAGTTGGATATGCATATAATGATTAAAAATAATATACCACATATAATGATCTTTCCCTCATTTAAAACAATTATTTGGTTTATCAATTTGATGAGCTCAAATTATAAAATTACTATCCATTTAATTCAAATTAATATTTTTTAAAATCAATTCAATTATAATTGGCAAACAATATACTACATATATTATTCCATAACTCACTTAATACATTCACTTTTCTCTACCAATTTGTAATATTGCAAAATTACTTTTCATCTCATGTGGTACAAATACTTTATATATTAAATCATAAGACAATTAGCAACCATTATATTACATATATTGCTCTACAATTCATTTAACATATTCACTCTTATCTACCAATTTGATGTATTTGAATTAAAAAAAGATTGATTCATTTATTTTATTTTATTTTTATTTTTTATTTCACAAACTTTTAAAATTGTCTCTTCATAATAATTATCAACATAAGACTTTTAATGATATGTAATATCTACCAAGAATCACTAACTGCTATTTAAACTATCAAAGATAAAAATTACCAAATTCATTGCTTTTAAAAGTTATGTACAAATGAACAATAAATATATCCAATTTCAAAAATCTATAATAAAACAAATATTGAGACTTACACAATTTAATTTAGAAAAAAATTATAAAATTTATGGCAACAAAAAACCACTATTGGTTTTGAATAAATAATAGTGAAAGAAATCTATATAATTACTAAAAACTACTAATTACATAGAATCACATTTCACTTGATTGTACAACTTGTTTGATAATCTTAAACACTTGTTATCACTATAACCTATTAATAATATCAACTTCATAGTAAATTTGAGTCCAATTTGTTACACTATTAGTCACTTGCTATCATGGATATACTTTAAGTCACCACATTCTAGAACTTTCCATAGTCTTCTAGAACCTTCCATAGTCTTTTAAAACCTTTTGTAGTCTTTTAAAACCTTCCATAGTCTTCTAAAATCTTTCACAATTTTTTAAAATCTTATAGAATATTCTAAAATCTTCTATAGTCTTCTAAAATTTTTTTATAGTCTTGTAGAATCTTCTAGAATCTTCTTCAATCTTTTAGAACCTCCCAAAGCTTTTAAAAATTTTCTAGAATCTTCTTTAGTCTTCTTAAACTTGCCTTAGTCTTCTAAAATCTTCTTCAATCTTTTAGAACCTTTTAAGATATTCTTAGAAGGTTCAATAGGATATAGACCTTGTAGTATAAATAAAAGGTAAGATTAAGGTGCACCTTAGTCTTGCCAACATAAGTCTTAGAGCAATCCAAAGTGTTGCCTTGTTTCTTGATATCAATCTAGTTTCTTGTTCTTGTCAATGATCTAGTTCTTTGTTCTCAGAATTATTTTAGTTCTGTAGTCTTTTCCTTGTTTCTTTATTAATCCGCTATCTTGCATCTTTAATAATATGGCAAGACCATTTAAATAATCATATCACAGCTTTGATTTCTTGATAGAGAATGAATTACCTCTCTTCTTGAAGATACTATTATATTCTAAAAGAGTGCAGATTATTCCCTTCTAGATTGATATGCTTACTTATTGCAATTTGATCTTTCTTTGAAAAGAGTAGATTATTCCTTTCCTTGGATATATCACTGTATTTTAGAGGTTGTGGATATATCACTACATTTTAGAGGTTGTGGATTACCCTCCTCTAAATTAATATTATTTAAAATTATTTCTTTTTAGTATAGAAAATACTGCACTAACCGCATGTTGATTTTTTTTTGTCAATATGGAAGTAAATCAAGTCATGGGAGGTGCATCCTCACAAATAAAGAATTGAATGGCAAGTCGTGCAGATCTTCAAGCTCTTTTAGATATTATATGAGAAGAAATGGCATTCTTTTGCAATCCAAAAAATGAACTGCAAATAGAGGAAGTATCCAAAGAAACTAAATGAGAGATTTATAATTTACAACAAGAGATTATATGATTGAGAGAAGCAAGGAAAAGACAAGCTATACACGTAATTTTTCTAGAAGCTCCAACGATTGTCATAAAAAAGCCAAAGACTAGCATGCTTGATAAATTTGATGGAATAAGATCCAACATTTGAGGATTTGTGCAATAAATATAACTTTATTTATGATTATATCTTTTTTGTTATCTGGATAGGTTCATTCAAGTCGCTTTTGTAGACATTTTTTTTTTTTTTTATCTAGAAGTGCTTGATCATACTTTATTCCACTATTGAAAAAAAATTCTCTAATCTTATGTAATTTGGAGGTTTTTATAGAAAGATTTACTGCTGTATTTGAAGATAGTGATAGGGAGATGGTAGCAGAAATGAAGATTCAAAACCTATAATAAGAACAATGTTCAACTATGATTTATATCTTAGAATTTTAACAACTTACTTGTGATCTAGATTGAAATGATAAGGCTTTTACGACTCAATTCCGTTACGGCCTAAAAGATAATATGAAAAATTTATTGACCACAATGCTAAGAGTAGAAAGTTTAGAAGAACTCATATCTCAAGCTATTACTTGTGAAAATTGCCTATTTGAATTATGATAGGAGAAGCAATCAATTTTCAGCAATATTTATCAAGGTACATTTGTTACATCTTCAAGAATATTGAAGAAGCCATTAACATATTTTGAATCCATGCAAATTGATGCAATTCAATTCAAGCCATTAATACCAACAAAAAAAAATTAAACATCAACAAGAGAATCTATGTCTATATTGTAGAAGATTTAACTAAAAAGCAGCAAACAATCCAAACAAGTCTAGAGAATTCAAGGTACAAAGTATAACATCTAAATTAGAGAGGTTGGAAAACAAAGAGATCTAGCCATAGTAAGAACCTTGTGGTTGGACATTTCTAAATCTAAAATATAAAAAAAATGTCTCTTCTTACCTCCAGATTCAACATCTTGTTTTATACTTCTTGTATATATAAGAACCCTAAAACAAGAGATTTCTACTAAAATCCTTTTAGATAATCAAGCCTCAATATGCTTTATGGATAAGAATTTTACAACCAAGTACAAGTTAATATTTGTAAAGAAGATCCATCCTACACCAATTGAAGTCATTGATAGACAAAACCTTGCATCAAGAGATGTTATTGAAGAAATCCAACCATAAAAAATAATACTAAGAAATCAAGTATCACGCAATATCTTCAACATCATTTGATGTCCAATAAATCCTATTGTTATTGAACTTCCTTAGTTTGAATTATATAATCTTCATACTGATTGGATTTTGAGAAAGATTTTTTTAAGATTTAAACACCAAAAGAAGACACAAGGTACTACTTTATTTTGTGGAGCTAAAGCATTTATACAAGCAACAAAAAAAAGCGGTTGCATTTGCATTGTATGATATTCCAATGAAAGATCTAATGAAACAACTAAAGTAAGATATTCCTAATCAATATTGTAGCTTTAAAGATATATTTGAAAAGAAGAAAGCAAATATATTATCAAAACACCATCTTTATGATTGTGTAATCAAATTACAAGATGGACCTCAACCTACATTTGATTCAATTTATAATCTTTCACAAATGGAATTTACAACCTTGTAAGAACATATTCATGAAAATCTAGCCAAAATTTTTATTAGATATTCAAAATCACTTGTGGGAGCCCCTATCTTGTTTGTGAAGAAGAATGATGGTTTTTTACATATGTGTGTTGACTATCAAGGTTTAAACAAGGTAACTATAAAAAATAACTATCCATTACTATTAATCTCAGGATTATTGAAATAATTCAGACATACAAAGATCTTTACAAAGATTGATTAGAGAGGCACCTATAACTTAGTCAGGATTAAATAAGAAGATTAATAGAAGACAACATTTCGTATAAGGTGTGGACATTTTGAGTATAATATTATGTCTTTTAGACTTACAAATGCATGTGCAATCTTTCAACATATAATAAATGACATCTTATGGGAATACTTAGATGACTTTGTAGTCATCTACTTGGACAATATCTTCATCTTTTCTAAGAACAAACAAGAACATGAACATCATGTATGTATGATATTAGAAAAACTACAAGAAAGTGGATTATATGCCAAATTGGAGAAGTATTCTTTCCATCAACCATCAGTCAAGTTTTTGAGATATGTTGCTTCAAAAAATGAAATTTTTATAGATCCAAAGAAGATACAAAGTGTTATAGAGTGGAAACAATCATCATTAATTAGAGATGTATAATGTTTCTTGGAATTTATAAATTTTTATAGAATCTTCATCAAAGATTATTCCAAGATTGTAGCTCCACTAACACAACTCACAAGCAAGGAGAAACTTATTTGAAACAACAAGGCTAAAGAAGCATTCAAGAAGCTAAATGAATCCTTCACTTCAATCCCTATACTTATCCATGTAGATCCAACAAAATCATTCATTTTGGAAACAAATGCCTCAAATTTTGCATTTGGATTTATATTCTCTCAAATTGGTGATGATGGTCAACTATATCTAGTAGCCTTTTGCTCTCAAATTTTTTTAATTATAGACATCAATTACAAGATCCACAACAAAAAATTATTAGCTATTATTGATGCTTTTGAAGAGTGGCACCATTTGCTGGAAGAGGCTCAACATAAGATCATGGTATATATTGATTACAAAAACTTGGAATATTTTATGAGTACTCGAGTTTTAAATTGCCAACAAACACGATAGAGCATGTCATTATTTCAATTTGATTTTGTGATTCCATATTGCCCAGAAAAACTTCAAGGAAAACTAAATGTTCTTTCTCAATAATTATATCTTGTGTTAAGAATAAAAAACATTATATTGGATTAACAAAAATTAATTATGTTGAAGCCGTCTCATTTGCAATTGAAGACACTGATAATATCTACCTATACAGATATAATTCTCATGATGAAATCCAAAAGAGCAATGAAGACAGCTCTATTTATAGAGAATATTCAGCAATATCTAAAAAATGCATATGTGGAAGAAAACAATAATTTCAAGTTTGAGGACGGATCGTTATATTTCAAGGATCTCTTATATGTTCTTTTAGACCATACAAGACTTCAAATTCTTCAAGCACGACATGACCTTCCAGCAGTTGGATATTTTGGCTTCAATAAGACCTTGGAATTAATATCAAGAGACTATTGATAGCCTCAAATGTAGAAATTGGTGAAAAAATTCATCCAATTATGTAAAATTTCTATCCAAGTAAAGGTCCCAAGACACCAAATATATGAACTTTTTCAACCACTTCCAGTTCCTAATAGTCCACGGCAATTGTTATCTATGGATTTTATTATAAACCTGCCAATTTTGAATAGAAAAGATTCAATTTTTGTGGTGGTAGATCATCTTACCAAGATGGCATATTTCATCCCATATAATAAGACTATTTTTAGAGAAGAAATGGCTAAATTTTTTATTAATAATATTTATAAAATATATGGCCTTTCAAATGATATCATTTTGAACTGAGGACCACAATTTGTATCAAATTTTTGGAGAAGACTATTTTAACTTTTGAAGGTCAAGATCAACCTTTTATTCGCTTATCATCCTCAAATCAATGGTCAAATAGAATGAGTAAATCAGATCTTGAAATAATACCTTTGTTGTAATATAAATTATCAATAAGATGATTGGATGGACCTCCTACTATTGGCTAAGTTTGCATATAATAACTCCAAATATTCTTCAATGAAGCAAACTCCATTCTTCTTAAACTATGGATACCACCCAGAGTAGATATATTCTAAATTAAAGATGTAAGAATCTCTACTACAAAAAATCAAGCTACTTACTTAAAAGCCATCCATGAAGAATTAAAATTTCAATTGTAAATGGCTCAAAATTGATATAAAGACTATACAAATATTTATCATAAGAACCATCTAAAGTTTAAGGTAGGAGATTGAGTCTAACTACTTTGACAAAATATACAAACAAATCGGCCATCATAGAAATTAGACTATCAAAGATTTGGACCATTTACAATTCTATATTCTAATTAAATATTCTTTGATAAATATTGTAATAAGAAGTTGTGATTTAACTTTTGAGGCATGTATACAATCTTAAAATTTATAAAACAAGCATTATGAACTTCAATTAATTTGAATAATTGTGAGACTAACAAAAACGTATTTGGACTTGTAACAACTAAAAATAAATAAATAAGGAGTTTCAAAATACTTCAACAATATTAATGAAGGGGTTTGAATTCAATAGAAGTCTTTATTGCTCCAAGATGCATTTGGTCTAATTTTAAAAGCATTATTCACTATTAAATAATCACAAGTTGTATTTTTTTTAATATTTTCTTGATTCTATAATAGAGGGCATGCAAACAAATGACCTAAAATAATATTTATTTTCACTTAAAAAATATAAATAGTTGAAGATTAATTGCAATAAAAGCATGGTCTGACCAGTTTGACAGTAATTCAACACATATATTAGTATACAAAATTGCTCTCATCAGTCAAAAGAGATTCTATTTTTACTTCACATCTCTCCAAAAGTATAGCTCAGTGGTAGAGTAATAGGTTGCGGTGTCATGTTGTAAATTATAACGTAGTGTGAAAGATATAAAGGAATGTGTTAAAATAAAAAGATTAAGATTAGAAGAAGAGAGGATGAAAAAGAGAAAGGGTTGTGGTTATAACCACATTATCTTGAAGGTTATAATATTTATCACAAGCTCAGGGATGATAGGTAGGCCAAACTACTAATTTCCTGCTGAAATTCCCACTAGCAGTACCAAGTCATGAAGCCAAGGAATTCTATAGTGAAGTCAAGTGGATTCAAATCCACATCAACTCCAAAGTTGCTAAGAACTTAACCATACAAGCTTCTTTGACTTGGCGGTGAAGGATGTAGTTCTTTCTCTTTTATCTCTAATCTAATCTTAATTGTTTTTTCTACTTATTAGATTTTTTTTCTATTTTATCTTAGATCTACTTTACCTTTATTCTCTTCTATTTTAGATCTAAACTTAAATGTTGTGGGCTGAAATTAGAAGAGAAGTGGGTAGAAAAAAATGGTAGTAAGAAGGTAGAATAGAAATTTACCTCAAAAAGTGAGATTCCTTCAAATTAATCCAAAAGAAAGGATTGAAGAGGTGGAAAGATATGGCTGAGGTGTCTCTTTGACCAAGGGAAGAAGGAAGACCAGGCCGGGAGGACAAGAAGGGGGTCGTGAAGAAGAAGAGGGGGTTCTTTTTGGAGAGATAGGGTTTCCTTTTGATAGGCAGTAGACGTTTTTGTGTGTAGAAGAAGCTTAGAGAGGATTTTAAGTGCAATTTTTTGTGGGTTTGTAGTAGACAAGATAAGGAACATATAGAAACAATTTTCATGTCTTTTGGTTAAGTATCAAGGGAGATATGAGTCGTCAAAGTTGCAGGTGTTTAAGACTAGGGCAGTGAGGTTTACTAAATTTCGGGCCTCGGCTCTTGAGAACCATTTGGACTTTAGAGGCAAAATTTGTTGGGGTTGTGTTTCTTATTGAGTTTACTACTTTGAATCAAAATCTTAAGTCAATATGATCTTTGAGCAAAGAGTTATGAGTGAAATTGTAACCGGATGTAGGTGAAAAGAGAAATAGAGTGAAAGCAGAATTGGGGTTTGTATGGGCAGAGTGTGTGTGTGGGTTTTTTTGGGTATGAATGGAGTTAGGAAGTGAATTTGAGTGTGAAATTTGATAGACGTGATCTAAGCAAGTTAAGAAAGAGATGAGGGTAAGTTTGATACTCATTTATCTTATAAAAAAAATGTTATGCTCTTTCAAAGTGATAGGGGTCCATTTCTAAGTCAGTGAAGTTTGGGGGAGCATATCTTTGTGATCAAAGTAGCATTTTGAGTAAAATTTATTGAGGTTTGTAGATATATGAGTCTATTAAGTTGTGTAAAAAACTGATTGCTATTGGAGTTATGGTTAAAGAATTATGAGGAAATTTGTAGTCGGATCTAGAGTTGGTAGAAGACAGAATTAAAGGAGAAGAATAGAGTCTATAATTCTATTTCCAAGAGGAGTTTTGAAGCAAAAATTGGAGGATGTTTACAACATAAAGCAAGCAACAAGCCTACCAAATTTCAATACTTAGGGTTTTGATAATGAGGAGCAATGAAGGTGTGAAGCAAAGGGGGTCCAGAATCAAAGGCAGCATGGAGGGGTTTCTTTGACAACATGGTTCTCTCTAACCACATAAGCTATAATCAAAGGGATTATGGGATTTGCTTCCTTACTTCCTTAAGTACTTTGTGTTCAAATTTTACTTCAATTGATGTGATATCCTAGGATTTATGGACAAATTTGAAGGCAGGTTTTTAAAGGCAGAATATGGGAAGATTAATAAAGTATGTTTTTATGTAAATTCTTCAGTTTTATGAACTTCATGAATCTCATCTTGCACTTAAGAAACGAGAGGCACAAAAGACCCAGTGTTTCTTAGGGCTAAGACTCTCACCACGACATTTGGTGCTTCCACTGAGAGAGCTCTAAGGCTTCAAGATTTTTAAGGCAAGATGGGGGATAATAGAACCAGTGGTAGTCAAGCTCAAGGAGGTAGTCAAAACTTTGCAGAGGAGTTCTTTAGGGCCATGCAAATGTTTATGGGACAACAAGTTGCCAATGCAGCTGGACAAGGAGCTACAAAAGCTTTGAAAGCTGTTATTTCTAAGAATGAAAGATTCAATGGAAAGAACATTTCAAAGTTTTTAAGGAATTATACTTGTGAGATGGAAATCTATCAAATTTCAGAGGAGAAGATGATAGAGACATTTGACTTGGCAGTTGTACCAGAGATCAGAGATAAGGTGAAACATCTTCATCAAAATAATTTTGAGATTACTTGGGCTAAATTTGAAGAGAGGCTTCGAGATGAGTTTTTTGATGAAGATGAAGAAAGGATGTCCAAAAGGAATTTCTTTGATTGGGTGGAACAACAACCAGGTAACAATATGGGACCAAGTGAATTGTTAAGAGAATTTGAAAAGAAATTTGGACAACTCTCATTAACAGAGAAGAGGATTCTTGAAGTGAGAAAATCAGAGTTATTTCTACAAGCTGCAAATGAAGCTTTGGAGGATAGACTATTACTTCTTCTTCAAGATGGAGCAGCTGAAGGAGGTTTTAGTACCAATTGGAGACAATTGGAGGATGCAGTAAGTCTTATTGCAAAGCAACAGCGGGTAAAGGCTAGGGGATATGGAATAAAGATGGAAGCTTCAACACCACTAACTACAAGGACATCTTCAATGATACCATCAAACTCTTCAAAGGGTAAGGCTCTGGATGAGGACACTCTAGAGGAATTGGTGAAGGGATTGAAGGAGCTGAAAGTGGAGATGAGTGCTTTAAAAAGAAGTACAAAGCCAAGTATCTCTCAAACTTCTGGAGGACAGAGGGGATATGTCATGAGGTGCATTTGGTGTGATGATTCTGATCATAAACGTAGTGATTGTGAATCATATGCTGATGCCATGAAGAAAGGCATCATTACCTTCAAAGATGGAAGGATTAGAGATGCATCTACAGATTTTCCTTTGGATACTAACTTTGCCAAAGGTGGAATGAAAAAATTAATGGAAGATCGAATGATGAAGCCTAAGCCAAGAGATTTAGGTAATGCAAATTTTTATCAAATTGTGGCCTGGAAAAATAATATTGAAGCTCTATATCCTGAGAATCATGAAACTATGATTAGAGGAGCTCAGGCCATTAGAGAGAAAACAGGATGGAATGATCTAGTTGATGCAATTAGCATCAGAGCTTTTTTAGACAAGGAAAGGGAGAATGAAGACTTTCAAAATGTCTATGTGGAAGTAAAGAGAGGAAGGAATGTAGAAGATGAAGATGAAGAACCAATGAATAAGAAGCAAACACGAAAAGGTGGTGGTACAGGAGAAAGGACAAAAGAAGGCCCAACAATAAATCAACCACCACAAAATACCCTTTCATCTTCACAATCAAAGGAGGCATCAACTCCAAAGCAAAGGGTGGAAGATAACATGGAAAAGGGTAAGGACAAGAAGAAGGACATAGAAAAAGGTAAAACCAAAGGCCTTACTTATAAGCTTCAATCTGATATTGAAACTTCTATTGATTTGAAAGGAGTATTGGAAGGACGGATTTTGGATGCAAAAATTGAATTTACCTTACGGGAGGTCTTAGGAATTGCAAAGAAAGACTTCCATGAGTTGATTATTGATATTATCAAAAGAAAACGCCAAATGACAGTAGAGACAGTGATGACAAGTGCCATTGACACTTGTTTAACTAAAGAAGAGGAGGAAGAGATTAGCCAAGTGTTTTCTATTGAATATAAGTCAAGCCTTGAAAGAATTATGATTGTGGAGGATGATAAGGTGAATCATGGGATTGAAGAAAAAGATGTAAATGATGGTATGCCTATTGATTTAGAAGAGGAGGTTTTAGACATGTTTTCTCTTCAACTTCAAAAGAAGAAGGAGGATACCAACCACAACATGGAGGAAAAAGAAGCAAAGGTATATGCTTATGCCACTTTTGATGATGGTGATGGAAAAAAGGGTGCAAAGGTTTTAGGATTTTCTCATCCTTATTGGGCTAGAGCTACTACAGAAGCTCAGATTAAGCTTGAAAATTTGAATGAAACAATCCATGCTTTGGTAGATCATGGCTCAGAGATTAATATCATGTCTAAGGCAATATATGAGAAAGGAAAATGGCCTATAGATACCAATCATGGATGGATATTGAGAGCTGCGAACAATAAAAAGGGAGGGTTGTTTGGAGCATGTCCTGCGGTGAAGACAAGGATTAGAAATGTGGAAGTAGAGCAGAAATTTTTTGTTCAAGATCGTGGCACATATCCAATTATTCTTGGTCAACCATATATTACAGCTTCAAGAATGGAAACTAAAGTGCTAGATGATGGATCTCACTATGCAAGGATTCGAAGTTGTGATGGAAGGAACTCAGTACAATTCCTTACAGTGAAGTCAAAAAACAAGAGGCATAGAGATCAATTACGTGAAAAACCTCTTGATACTGAAGAAGGATTCCAGGATTTCTAGAAAGCACACATAGAGAATGGGGGTCTGCGGGTGCAGGTAATATATTTACTAAGGTATTCCCCAATATATATAAGAATGGATATGGAATTTTGAGTTTGAGTGATCATAGTATCTTGAATTTCAAAGGTGTAAGTGTAATGGATTCTAAATATAAAGCCAAAATAAGAAAAATAGAAAAGAATTTTGAAAAAATGGGGATAATTTCACAAGAAGAAAATATATCGGGATTAATAGAATGGATTGGACTTCCGATTGATCTACTACATCAATTAGAAAGGTTGAAAAATATGGAGGAGGTTATGGATAATAGAGGTATTATAGTTGAAGTCAATGATCAATGCTTTTACAAAGAAATATTACATTTTATGGAAGACCATGGTGAAGACATTCATATCCGTAAGTGGAAAAATGAAGCTGAAGTGAATGCCAAGTATAAATCAGTAGCAAAGAAAGTAAAGCCAGTAGCAACTCAACTACCAGATAATTCTGAAGATTATTTCAAGCGAGCTGAAAAGGAGCCAGGATTAAGAAGTTATATAGGAATTGGACATCAATTCACTAAAGAAACACTTGACAAGTTGGAGATTGGAGGGGGTGAGTTTTTAAATAAACCTGAGAAGTATTTATTTCAAAGCATGCTTTTAAAACATGGAAAGGCATTTGCATCTAAACCTAGTGAAATAGGATGTGTTTATCCAAATGAGGTAGCACCTATGGTGATCTTTACAGTTCCACATATACCGTGGGATTTAAAACCCATTCCGGTTCCAAGAGCTTTACTACCAAAATTAATTAAATTGCTCAAGGAGAAGATGGAAATGGGATTATAGAACCATCCATGGGTCCATATTCAAATCGCTGGTTTACGGTGCCAAAGAAATCTGGAGCATTAAGGTTTATTCAAGATATGCAACCTGCCAATGGTGTGACAATCAGGAACAAAGGATCTGGACCAATTGTAGATGAAGTTGCTGAGGCATTTGCGGGGCATGCAATATATTCAATTGGAGACTTATATTCTGGATATGATCAATTTCAACTTGCAGCAGAGAGTAGAGATTTAACAACAATGAAGACTCCTTTGGGTTTGGTTCGTATGTGCACATTACCTCAAGGAGCTACCAATTCAGTGGCACATATGCAAAGTGCAATGAATCAAATTTTAAAGGAATTTGTACCTGAAAAGACCATACCTTTTGTTGATGATATTCCTATCAAAGGTTGTAAAGAAGAAGTGAAGGATACAACAATTGATAAAAATGGTTGTAGGCAATTTGTCAAACAACACATTGAAGATGTAGAGAAAATTTTGAAGAGACTTGAAGAGGTAGGTCTAACTTTATCTATTGACAAATCAAAGTTTGGAATGGATGAAATCATTGTTGTAGGTCATTTATGTGGAAGCTATGGTAGAAAACCAAATCCGGAGAAGATCGATGCTATTGCTAAGATGAAGCCTTGTAATAGTATAACTGAAGTAAGAAGATTTTTGGGGGCATGTATTTTCTATCAAATTTGGATTCCACATTTTGCCCATATATCAGAGCCTCTTTACAAACTCTTACGGAAGGGAAATAAATTCAAGTGGGGAAAGGATCAAAATGAAGCTATGGAGTCTTTAAAGAATATTTTAAGATCTCCATCTATTTTAAAGCAAGTTGACTATGAAAATGGTCAACCAGTGGTGATGATGGTGGATACTAGTCCAATTGCTATAGGTTGGGCTGTTGGTCAAGATGATATCAATGGAAGACGTTTTGCAACTAGATTTGGAGCAAGAATTTTGACTGAGCGACAACGAGCTTATCCGCAAGTAAAAAGAGAACTATGGGGAGTTGTCACAGCATTAAAGGCTGAAAGGAATTATTTAATTGGAGCAAATGTAGTATTGGAAGTTGATTGTTTACCTCTACTTGGTATGATTTCAAACTGTTCAATTCCAGATATTGCTATGTTGAGATGGATAGCTTTTATCAAATCTCTTAATCCAATTCTAGTACATATTAAAGGTAAAAAAAATGCTGTAGCAGATATGTTGTCTAGAGCTAATTATATTGGAGATGAAGAAATGATTGCAAAAGATGATGATGAAGATGACAACAGCAAAAGCTACAGCATTGTATTTGTTAACACCAACAAAAGAGAAGATACAATTCTTCCTTTTAAGGAAGAATTATATGAAGGTAGATTGAAAGATGTTGGTTGGTATTTAAGTACTCTACAAAAGCAAGCAGAATGGTCAGAGAAGTATTTTAAGGAAGTTAGAAGACATTCCTATGAATATCTTTTACGTGATGGATTTTTGTGGAGGAAACCAAAAAGAAAAGATGGGATTCCATTGAGAGTGGTTGGAGATTTATCCACAAAACTTCAAATTCTCAAGGAATTTCATGATACAAATTGGGCTGGGCATCGAGGCATTTGGGCAACATATACAAAAATCAAAGAAAGATATTGGTGGAAAGGACTTTACAAAGATGTGGAAGATTTTGTAAGTTCATGTATTGAATGTCAATTTCAATCAAAGATCCGGTATCGTGATGAATTGCATCCTACTTATCCTCTTGCTATTCACTTTCAATGGGTTATTGACTTAGTTACTATGCCAAATGGATTATGGAGAATGAAATACTTAGTATTGGCAAGAGAAGAGCTATCCAATTTTGTTGAAGGAAGAGCATTGAGGACCAAGCAGACTGAAAGAGTGTGTAGATTTATTCTTGAAGATATTTTCAGTCGATATGGATGCATAGGAAGAATGAGAGCTGATAGAGGAGAATTAAATGCTGCTGAAGCTAAAACATTTTTTGAAAAGCATGGAGTAAAATTGAAGTTGACAACTGCATATAATCCTGAGGCAAATGGAAAGAGTGAGAGAGGTCATCCTCCAATCATTCAAGCTTTGGTCAAAGCTTGTAGAGGAAATTCTAAAGATTGGCCTAGATTACTACCTTATGCTTTATGGGCTGACAGAACTACACATAGTACAGTAACAGGTTATATGCCAATTGAACTTATGTTGGGACAAAAGCCTATTATGCCAATTGAAGAATCAATTCCTACATGGTTGTATTTGTCCTGGGAAGATGGAATTTCTAGAGAGCGGTTGCTAGAACTTCGAATACAACAAATTGGTAAACTACCAGAGGCACATCAAAAAGCAATGGAAAGACTTAAAGAAGCAAGGCTTAACAATAAGGAAAGGTTTGATAAGACACATCGATTGCGGGTAAAGCCTATTGAAGAGGGAGATTGGGTGGTGGTTTATGATAGTACATTAGAGCATCAGCATAGCACTCAGAAGAAATTTGCTCGAAGATGGTTTGGACCATATATTGTTGTCACTGTTTATGAAAATGGCACTTACTTACTTCGTGAATTAGATGGAACTGTACTTAGAAATCCAATAGCAGGTAAGCGGGTGAAAACATTTCGAAGGAAGAGTGACAGGTTTTCATTTGAAAGCCTTGAAATGCTATCATCTACATCAATGGAGGATACAAATATCATAGAAATTGAAGATGAGGATGGAGAAGATGAAGAATGAATGGTGGCACATTCCGGAGGATGTGCAGGTTTAGAAGGGGTGGATGTCATGTTGTAAATTAAAACATAGTGTGAAAGATATAAATGAATGTGTTAAAATAAAAAAAAATTAAAATTAGAAGAAGAGAGGATGAAAAAGAGAAAGGGTTGTGGTTATAACCACATTATCTTGAAGGTTATAATATTTATCACAAGCTCAGGGATGATAGGTAGGCCAAACTACTAATTTCCTGCTGAAATTCCCACTAGCAGTACCAAGTCATGAAGCCAAGGAATTCTACAGTGAAGTCAAGTGGATTCGAACCCACGTCAACTCCAAAGTAGCTAAGAACTTAACCACACAAGCTTCTTTGACTTGGCAGTGAAGGATGTAGTTCTTTCTCTTTTATCTCTAATCTAATCTTAATTGTTTTTTCTACTTATTAGATTTTTTTTCTATTTTATCTTAGATCTACTTTACCTTTATTCTCTTCTATTTTAGATCTAAACTTAAATGTTGTGGGCTGAAATTAGAAGAGAAGTGGGTAGAAAAAAATGATAGTAAGAAGGTAGAATAGAAATTTACCTCAAAAAGTGAGATTCCTTCAAATTAATCCAAAAGAAAGGATTGAAGAGGTGGAAAGATATGGCTGAGGTGTCTCTTTGACCAAGGGAAGAAGGAAGACCAGGCCGGGAGGACAAGAAGGGGGTCGTGAAGAAGAAGAGGGGTTCTTTTTGGAGAGATAGGGTTTCCTTTTGATAGGCAGTAGACGTTTTTGTGTGTAGAAGAAGCTTAGAGAGGATTTTAAGTGAATTTTTTGTGGGTTTGTAGTAGACAAGATAAGGAACATATAGAAACAATTTTCATGTCTTTTGGTTAAGTATCAAGGGAGATATGAGTCGTCAAAGTTGCAGGTGTTTAAGACTAGGGCAGTGAGGTTTACTAAATTTCGGGCCTCGGCTCTTGAGAACCATTTGGACTTTAGAGGCAAAATTTGTTGGGGTTGTGTTTCTTATTGAGTTTACTACTTTGAATCAAAATCTTAAGTCAATATGATCTTTGAGCAAAGAGTTATGAGTGAAATTGTAACCGGATGTAGGTGAAAAGAGAAATAGAGTGAAAGCAGAATTGGGGTTTGTATGGGCAGAGTGTGTGTGTGGGTTTTTTTGGGTATGAATGGAGTTAGGGAGTGAATTTGAGTGTGAAATTTGATAGACGTGATCTAAGCAAGTTAAGAAAGAGATGAGGGTAAGTTTGATACTCATTTATCTTATAAAAAAAATGTTATGCTCTTTCAAAGTGATAGGGGTCTATCTCTAAGTCAGTGAAGTTTGGGGGAGCATATCTTTGTGATCAAAGTAGCATTTTGAGTAAAATTTATTGGGGTTTGTAGATATATGAGTCTATTAAGTTGTGTAAAAAACTGATTGCTATTGGAGTTATGGTTAAAGAATTATGAGGAAATTTGTAGTCGGATCTAGAGTTGGTAGAAGACAGAATTAAAGGAGAAGAATAGAGTCTATAATTCTATTTCCAAGAGGAGTTTTGAAGCAAAAATTGGAGGATGTTTACAACATAAAGCAAGCAACAAGCCTACCAAATTTCAATACTTAGGGTTTTGATAATGAGGAGCAATGAAGGTGTGAAGCAAAGGGGGTCCAGAATCAAAGGCAGCATGGAGGGGTTTCTTTGACAACATGGTTCTCTCTAACCACATAAGCTATAATCAAAGGGATTATGGGATTTGCTTCCTTACTTCCTTAAGTACTTTGTGTTCAAATTTTACTTCAATTGATGTGATATCCTAGGATTTATGGACAAATTTGAAGGCAGGTTTTTAAAGGCAGAATATGGGAAGATTAATAAAGTATGTTTTTATGTAAATTCTTCAGTTTTATGCACTTCATGAATCTCATCTTGCACTTAAGAAACGAGAGGCACAAAAGACCTAGTGTTTCTTAGGGCTAAGACTCTCACCACGACAGCGGTCCAATAGATTAGCAGTTCAACCCTGCTTGCCCCCTCAACCTATGTGCACCGGTCCCAGTGCCACACAATTTATATTTTTGCACTTCACTATGAAGTTTGCATCCATTCTAAACCATTACTTGATACTTATGCTCTTGTCACTATGCTTCATAACCTCCATCTCTTAAGACAATGCCCACAAATTCCTTCAAAGCCCTACTCAGAATTGTCTACATACAGTTTATAATCTATACCTTATTGTTTCTCAAATCCCTTCTTCCAAGTACATTGGTTTTTCTTCTCTCTTTTTCCTTTTCATTTTTATCTCATCCATTTGAATATTGGTAAGCTCAGCATTGCAGAAGTAAATGTTATCTCATTGAGTCACTTTGCCATTACCAACTGCTCAGTAAATACAACGTCCAAAGTTGCTAGAGTTTTGGTCATATTGATATCTGTGTCCATTGATCAAAGTTTTGACCATTTGAACTTATACCAATCATAGTGTGGATTATATATCATTTTAACACTTAACAACATGGTTTTGTGAATGACCTCATCAACAATGTGTGTTTAGGACTTCATATAAACATCTATACCTGCAATATTTTTGTCTTCAACAAAATGAACAAAGTGATATTTGTCTTGTCATATAGCTTCCACTAAATGCTCTTTCAAATTTTGTATGCAATCGATCTAGCTGAACATGTTCAAATGCACAAATTCTATGTCATCATGTCTATCTATTTTTTCATGGTGGAAAATACAATGAACATGGCAACAAAGGTTTGTACATGGATAATCTTTTAATTCAATATTTTTAGCAGATATTAAAAGCTAAAGTTTTGGTGAAATTGGAAACTACCTTGTATTGATTGAATGATGACAACCTGGTTGAAATATCATTCAACTAGTTGAAATGACACTTTGTTCTATCTTTATACTCATAAACATTTTGCCATGAAATAAGTTGATTTTAGTATCCTTTGTACAATGACTTAACTGCAAACTTTGTATCAATTTTAAAATCCAGTGTAGTACATCAATAATAAGATTCATTCAAATGTTTCTTTTTTATTGCTGAGATTATTCTCAATTCTTGCAATAAACTCAAAATTGTATATTGTTGTGTAAGTGTGGAACTTGGTTGTGTATTTGCATGAAAAGTTGGCAGTTGGTATTGCAGCTAATATCCTTTTAAATACAAAAATGATTGGTTTTTAGTTGTCCTTGTTAGGAACATTGGTGCTTGTGCAAAATAATCAATATTCACTCTTGCTTCAATGAATTAAAAAAGTCTTTTTTTTTGTTTTGATTTTTTTTTATTTTCTTTTAATTAATTAATTATTTATTTATTTATTTACCACTCTTTATTATTTTTGTAGCTAATGGAATGATATTTTTTGTGGACAAACTACCATTGATGTAGCCAAGAGAATCTTTTATCCTCATGTTATGAGAATATGTATGTAGATATAATTTTTGATGTAATTGTCTTTTGATTTTAATGTAAGGAGAACAATGTTTTAGAAAAGTTATTCTAGTAACAGATTCATTTGTTTACTCCTAATTTATTCAACTTCTAATATCAAAGTAACCAGAGCATTTTTAGGATTGTCAGATTCAATGAGGCCATGAACCTTAGCAACTTCAAGTACACATGATTGAGGCTGTTTTTGCTACATATAGAACTATTGGACATGACTTTGACAGGAAAACCAGATTCAAACCATGAAACCAAGGGAGTCTACTTGTCATACCAAGGATCCAGTCAAGTGTTAGCACACTGTAGCTTGCAGCTCTGAGGCTGAAATTGATCCAATTTGGATCCCAATTAAATTCAATGTCTTTGAACAGCAAATAAATTGGATTCCACTATCTTGTTTCTCTCTATGTGTGTAAATATATTTGATCTTTAAACACCAAATAGATGTTTGATTAATACCACAAACAAGTTTAAATAATTTGTTGTATAAATTCATTGTATTTTATATATTAGAGCTTTTGTTGTAATTCCCAACAAATTCTTTAAAATAAATTATAATATTATTTTTTAGAACAACTATGGTTAAATCAATATTTCATATGTAAAAAAAAGCAAAGTGGATTCAAAGCTTAGCAAACATAAATAAACAAATGCAATAGAATATATTATAATAACAATATGTATTATACCACCACATCACCAGTTTATTATATTGTATTTAACAAACTCACAAAAGACCAAAATACTAATTTTTTTTATTACTAAGAACATTATCCATCTATTTGGTACATGTAGAAATTTACTATTCATAGTTGCATTAGCTTTCAAAAGATTCTTTCTAAATAATATTTCTATCATTAAAAAAATATAATTAGTCAATAAACTTATTATTCATAATAAACCAAGATGCTTTAAACTTATATGATGGATATCATTAGAAAGAAAGACAAAGATTGCTTGCTTTTATAACCTAAATACCACCCTAATATTATAAAATATAGAAAGAAATCTAAATTTATTTGCAATTCAATTGTTAATGAAACATGTATATATATATATATATATATATATATATTTGATGACATTTCAAAATATTTTGCTTTATTTATAAAAATAGATACTTTAAATATCTATGAATATAAATATATATATATATATATATATAAATTAAATAAATATATACTTATATTAGATTTGGATAATTATAATTATTACATTTGTATTTGGTGGTTTGGCCTTAATCCATTTGGTGGCATGGGAGGTTACCACTATTGGTGTATTTGGTTGTGTGCTTTGTAGGCCCAATAATATTAAGAAGATTTATCCAATAAACAAGTCACTAAGATGGGAAGTTTGATTTGGACTATTTCTCTTGCTTATTGGCAACAATTAGTACTTTATGTATTTATGTATATATTTTGGTTGTTTTGAAACTACAAATTTTATAAAAAAAAATATAATATATTACAATTTCAAGATTCCCTTGATTTATTTTAGATGTTTTAACAAAATTTTGTAGAAGTTGTATAGAACTCTAAATTCTTCCTCAAAACTCTATAGTAATTAAGAAGTTTCCAAAAATCTTCCATAGTCTTCTAAGAACTTTTATAGTCTTTTATGGTCTTTAGAATCTTCCATAGTTTTGAAAATATTTCTATAGAAGATTCTTTTGGATTGTATAATACTCCACAATTACAAAAGATCTCTTAAAAAAGTTTACATGAAGTTCACATGGCAGGCATGGTAATGATAAGGGGCAAAACAATCATTATGTTGATCTTACCAACAAAAATTTTGAAACAATTCAAGAATTGCCCTTATTCTAATTGTCTAGTCTTCATATTGATCAAGAATCTTATGTCAATATGGATTCTATATATATATATATAAATATATATTTTTGGTTTAATTTCTTTCATAATTTGGCAAGATTTTCTTCATCACAACTTTGGGTTTCTTTCGAAAATAGGTTGAATATTGTTTTTGTGAGAAATACTACTGCATTCCAAATTTTGTAGATTATCCAGCTTTGTACTAATTATTCAACTAAAAAAGTAGTCTTAAACATATGCATATAAATATTCTTTGTTTGCAAAACATTGTTTGGTCTTGCAGATTGCTAACTTTTTCCCTAAAAGAACATAGTTTATATATAATTTAAAATCCAAACACATTCCACACTGTTATTATTAAAAAATCACAATATTTATAAATAAATGGATAGTATCATCTCAGATAGATGTTTCTTTTGGTTTGTTCTAGATTTATATACTATACAGCTATCTTTGGCTTGTTATGATACAAGACATTATTTTTGTTGGTTTAAACAATATCCATGTAATGATGAAAGATATATAAAACACTCGGATTAGTGATGCTCAAGTACAACATTTTAAATATAATAATAAAAGTAAAACTACCAGTTTTAGAAAGTTAATTCAAAAAAAAGAGTCGGTTAAGTTTCTTTTACAAATAATCATCAATCTACAACAAATTAATTGAGTATTCACATGACAGACAAGTTTTACAAATCAAGAACAAAATATTGTTGCCTACTTTACAGAGGAAAAAACTGTAACATCCATAAACAAAATAAATTGAATACTTTTTGAATCATAGATTAACAATTCCTTTTATCAAGAAATACTACAAATTGTAATCAGACCTTTTGAAGTTTTTGCAGCAAATCAAGTCTCAAATATTGTCTTCATTGTCATCAAATTTCATTCAAATCTCATAATTTTTGGACTTCCCTGGTGCATGTTATGTGAATGCAATGTACATTGGTTGTTGGAAACAATTTCTCTGTGATAAAATTATCTAAAAGAATAAATCCAACAAGAAATAATAATAATAATAATAATAATTAAATAAAGCAAAAGATCCATCCTATGTGTTTGGAAGCTAGATCTGATTTTAAAAAAGTTGGAACATTTGCAACTTCTTCTATTTTACCAAGTACTTCAATTGACAATAACAAATTCTTGTATATTAGATTGTCTAGGACTTGACTATGTTTTCAAAAACAAAAACAACTAACACATTTAACGGAGTATGTGATAAATGAAGAACACAGCAAACATTAAGTTGGGACTTGCTAAGCATTCAGAAGACAGTTATTTGTTAAAGAACATCATACCAAGCATATTTCATCACAAAAAGTTATCAATTCTGCTTTGAAAGAAGAACACTTTTTATAATTCTAAACCCTAGAGCATGGCTGTTGGGGGTTTTTAGGCTTACATCGTAGGGATTTTTCAGTCATAATTCGGAAGATAAATGATTAATAGGATTATTAGGATCATTCCTTACAAAAATGCGTATGTAAGATTGCTGCACGAGCTTATGTCACAATCCATATTTTCAAATGTTTCTGGATCTTTTTACTTATTTTTTATGAAGGAAAAAATGATGTGAGTGGAGATTTGCGTCTTGCCAAAACTTTGAAGTTGAAATACTGAAAATTGTTTCTTGTTAATGAAGAATAGTTGACCGTCCGGTCATGCGGTCTTCGGCATCGCCTTCCCTGGTGTTTCTTCCAAAGATGGCATGACTGGTTAGGGTTTTGGTGTGGCGGCTCTGTAGTGTTGATTGTGGGTGCAGTCAGTTTGTGGAATGCGAGGAACCAAGTGGATCGGGAAATCAACGGCTTTGGAGTTGTGCTACGGGATGCCGTCGACTCGGTGAACCGTGGTGATCGCGTTTTCCTTTGACAGTTCACAGATACGATCTGGAACAGAGTATGGCGTGGAGGTTGTTGTGGTTTTGCTGGTTCTTGGTTGCCAGATGTGGTGTGTGGCATGGCTGAAACAACTCAATCTCGGAGGAGGGTCGATTTCATAAGAGGCTGGGATGGAGTTTTTTTCGTTCAGGGACAGAGCATGTGACCGAATCTTTTGATTGGTTGTGCGGTGGGCTTGCAGGGTTTGTGGCCACAGGAGATGAGCATGTGGTCGAGGTGCTTTGATATGAGGTATATAGTATATAGGGGAATAGGATGAGGGTCAGCATCCGCCTCGTCAATTTGGCCGAGTGGTTAAGGCGACAGACTTGAAATCTGTTGGGGTTCCCCCGCGCAGGTTCGAACCCTGCAGTTGACGACCAATTCATGAAGAAAGGTTTTTCCGCGTGATGAAGGCTCGTGAACCCCTTCCCTACGTGTTGTTTCGGTGCGACTTCTGCACAGTATCCTCTCAGTGGCAGTACAAATCAAACACATTTAGATCTTGGCATGTTCATACCACGTAACGTCCTGCCGCTGCCACCATTTTTCTCTCTCGGCGGTATCATCCTGATCAAAGACACCCATAGGCAACTCGCCTTCAACTCTCTTTGCGCATTGCTTCATCCATCGAGTGTCAATACCTCCTTCCTTCAGGTTCTTCGTTACACAACAGAAACATCACTTCATTGTATGAATCCATTCCTCACCCTAATTGTCCAAGGCCCATTGTGACAATCTAATCTTTTCTCCTTAGTTCCTTACACTTAATTTTTGCAATCACCACATGTCTCCAATTATTGCTTGACCAAGTTGTGATACATTGCAATGCACAAGCACTTGCACCTAGGTCCCTACTCCCAAGTGCCTTTTAATCTTTATCATTTTTCTTGTGACTAATTCCCATGTTAGTCTTAGGTGCCTTTCACTCCTTACTTGCATTTGTCCCTTGTCACTCACTAGAATACTTCCACTCAAATTCACCTTTGGATTCAAGGGTCTTTGTTTGGGATTTATTGTGCCACTACCCAACCACTTTTTAAGGTACTTATTAAGATAAAGTTAGGTCTTGAGACCCATTGTGACTTACATTGGTTTGAAGTCCTTATTAGTAATGACAACTTTTTAAAGTCATTACACCCTCTCATACTTTAAAACATTAACATCCTTGTTGATTATGTTTTCTTAATTACACATGCCCTTCTTAAATTATTTACTATTATTTCTTCATGGAGTTGCTACTCCCTATCTTGCCATTATTTTTTTCTTTAAGATTTGAGAAAACATCATACTAATTGAGCTTAGATGCCACACTAGGTTGTGACTTTTCTTTAATTGTCACTAAGATAATTACAAGCCATTGAACCTATGTCTAGAACATGTCTTGTTCTAAATCTCTTTCTACCTTTTAGACATAGTTGATTGTCTATACATCAAGAGATCCAATTCAAGAAGTTAATTACTTATACAACTTATTATGGACATTGTTTCCACTTTAAATAAGCTTCTCAAGTTTTATTTTTGAAAAGAACAATTAGCAACATTCATCTCTTAATTGTTTTATTTTAATTTTTTAATAATGATAATAATTATTGGAATATTATCTTTCATTGTATTTTTTTACCAATTTTTTTTAATTCATACCCTTGATGTCAAAGTGGTTACTTTATAATCTTTTATATCACGTCTTTATTTTAAGATCGAGTCTAACTACTTTCTTTTTCACATGATTTGTTGTATCTTCTCTACTTTAAAAACATTTGGATGTCTTTAATTACGCAATTGTTGCTTCTTATTTATAATGTATTTAAAAAAAAATTATTACTACTATTATTATTATTTTTGTAGCAAACTTATAATTTTTTAGTTTCTTGTTGTATTATGTTATCAAATGTTAAATATATTAAAAATTACATTCATTGATCCATTCATATTTTTGATATCAATATTTTTTACAAGTGCTTATGTATTATAATTCAACTCAACCATTAGAAGCTAATCAATTCAATCATTGTGGTCGACTACCACATAATGTCTTAGGTATATGTTGAAAATACCATTTAATTTCCATGTTTGACCATCATTCTTTAGATGCCAAATTATGGTCATTATAATCTTAATTCTTGATTTTTTTTTTATTATATGTTGCCAAAATGTCGTGTGGAATTGCACATCCCTATCATTCAATATATTCTTAAATATTCCATAAATAACCACCCACTTATCAAAGAATGGTGTTAGTATTTATATTTGTAATGGTCTAAGTCTTTGTTAGAATGAATCTTGTTGTCTTTTTGAATCTATCAACTATAGTCAAGATTGTATTACATTTTCTAAAGTTTAATAATTTTGTCATAAAATTCTAAAATATATATCTAAATGGTACTTTTGAGATTGGAAGGAGTTGTAATAATCTTATCTGTGGTTGGTTGGTATGTTTGTTCATTTGACATAGCACAAAATCCTTTACATAAGTCTGAACATTGTGACACATATTTAGCCAATAGTACTATTTTTCTAAATTATTGAGGATTGTTTTTATTTCTTCCATGGCATGCAATAGCTGAGTTGTGGTGTTCAAAAATCACCTTCTTTCTCTATTTTCTTTTTAAAATGTAGACTCTTATTCACTTGAAGAATATCAATCCATCTTTTGATTGGCATTAATTCCATAAGCCATCTTTGTTGTCAAGCGGTGTTATCTTTACCTTATATGAAAGCTCTTATTATTTCTTTGTTATCTTTATTATTTTTATATCCTTTCTTGATGTCTTTTATTATATGTGATTTCTTATTCTATTCAATTTTTTTTAAAGACATCATATCATGTAACTTAGTTTACATGATTTTTTAATATATAATATTTAAATTTAGTTTAGTATATTTAATATGAGATTGTCTTATTTTGGTTTATAAAATATTTTTACATCCATTAAAATAATCATGTCATACTATTTCAATTCCTTTTGAGATGCTTATATCTTTGATTGGAAATACTTAAGTAAAATATTATTTGTAAAAACTTTGGTTAATTTTTTACCAAGGTAAAATTTCTATATATTTTTAAGCACTAGATTATTGCATATGATTCATTTTCATGAGTTGGCCATCTCAATTGGCTCCTATTTAGTTTCTTGCTCTCAAACAAAATACATCTTTTATATTGCATGAGGACTCTTTATATTATAAACTTGTTTGTATTAATAAGTATTTTAAAGGATTGGCCAAATTGTACATATTAAAAGACTCCTAATGACAATAGTATTTTCTTTAAGCTTTAGAAAGCTTGTTCATACTTGTTATTTTATTTTATAATTTTATAATTTTGTTATTTTATTATTATTATTATTTTAAAAAAATTCTATAAAATATTTCATGGTCTTAAAAAACTCCTTGTAAACTTGTTATAACAATTTTAATTCTTAAGAAAGACCTTATATTCTTTTGTATTATAGAGTTTTTTTTTTTTTTTTTTTTTTTTTTTTTTAATGGTTGAAAGTTTCTTTGAGTTAGACTTTATTCCCTCAATGCTTATGATGTATTCTAAGAACTCAAGTTCCATTATGAAAAAGAATTTTTTTTTCAAGACATATTTTATATCAATATTTGGTTAAACCTTTAAATTATTTTATGTAAAATAAATAAAATTTATAGATCCTAAGATAACTAAAATCATAATTTAGTTAAAGAGGTTTGTATAAATTAAAAATACACGTTGTCTTTTTAAGATTTATAAACTTTTTTTAGATTTTTATTGAAGATTATTTAAAAGTTAGAATATTATTAATAAGATTAATGGAATTTTTTAAGTTCAAAAAAAGGTTTTAAAAACCTAAAACAGCAAAGCCAAAAAATATTTCAATACATTCAAATAGTATTGATGAAATATTTTACTTATTTGAATCAATTCATGCATAATTTAATTGAATTAAATCAAACTAACTTGATTTAGTTAAAGAATGTCTTATTAGAATAGGTATTAACAATTAGATAGGTGTTAAGATAGGAGTATTTAGATACTAAAGGGACTAAGTATGGGATTACTAATTTTTTATATGATTTAAGTTGATCCAATGTATGAAAATATAGATATAGATTTTTTTAGCTTGATTTGTTTTATTTTATTTTTAGAATAAATAAGTATGTATCTTATCTCTAGGATTTTATAAGTGCACTTCAACATTATTCATAACTTAAGAATTTGAGGAGTTAATTATTTTAGGTTGTAGGATCCTTATCTAGTTCTTAGGCAAAACAAAGATAGTATAAAAGAGAAGTAATATAAAAGAACATCACATCTATGGGCCAAGCATATTATTATTTGTAATTGTGATAAATGCTGAATTGTAAATGCTAAGATTGAAGATTCAAGTGGAATGGAAGTTATAAAGGTCCTTAGTTCTTAAAAAAAATTAAGAAAATAGAAGATGAGAAGAGGGAGGAGAAGAGGGGAGAGTTGATTTAGATAATAACAATCAAATTATATTGATTAAAAGCAAAGAATAAAAAAGAATCAAAGATGGATAAAATTATTTTCCTTCCAAAGATTAAGTAACAACCATGTAATTTTGTTTCAAAATTATAAAAACCTATTTAATATACAAATAAGATATTTATATAGATTCAATTTAATTTATAGCAAATTAATCAAAAAAGATCTATATATTAACATTGGCAACCATGCTTGTATTTGAATTAAAAAATCCAAACATGTGGTATTATGCATATAGTTTTTTTAATCTTCTAGTGCATTAGGACAAATCTTATTGTTAGTAACTATTCTTGCTGAGAATAACTTGTGAGTGGAAAATGAAAGAAAATAATATCAATAGTTGGTCAAGACTGTTAGAATTTCAAATATAAAATTTAAAAAAATTTTAAGATTCTAAAATAATTCTAATTTTTAAATAAGCATATATAAAATTAATAGAAGAATGATTTTTTAGATGCAAAAGACTAAACTATAAGAAAAAAAATTAAGATATTAGCCTAGTGAAACATTATTCTTAATAAAAAAATATGCAAAGATTGAATCAATGCACATTACAAAAGATGTATAAAATAGAAGAATAGAAAGAATGAGGCCAATTAATAAAAGTGAAGATTTACAATGTTAGGTAAATTGATAGAGTTATAGAAGGGCCAAATAAAAGAGATTTGAAACCACTTGAAGGTCAAAATTGATAAATATAATTGAAATTTAAAACCCTAATGTACTAGTTGTTTATAATCAAAATAATACACATCTAAAATATAGCATTTAAGGAAGTCAAAGCAACATAAGCTTATAAATAAGAAGAAGTTAGGAGATGGTAGTTTTACAAACATGTCAAACAAGCAATAAGACTAGCTTAATAATACCAAGTGGAATTAAAAGCACAATAACCTAGATTTAAGGAAAAAATTCTTATAGACAATATTATTAAGTAAGATTTTTTTCACAACAATAGATTTTTTTTTAAAGAATAGTAGCTGAAGAAGAATCAAAGAATGTTGAATAAAAAGAAACCACCTAAAAATCTACATACTGAGTATACACATCAAATCAAGTAAAGGCATAATATTAAACTCAATTAAAAGATAAGAATATTTATATTTAAAACTTATAAGAAATATTAAAAATAATGGATATTAAACTTTGTCAAAAAAATATTCAAAATAGAAAAAATTAAAAAATTAAAAAATCAAAATCAAAATCAAAACATTCTAAGTAGATTTAAAGTAAGAAGATGGATTTTTATTGCCAAAACTACATGTATGCTTGTGCATTGAAAAAAATTGACAACTATTGGACCAAACTACTAGTGCTAAATCTGAGTTCCACTTAAGTATAAAAACCACTTCAATAAAACTTGTATGAAGAATTCTACTTGGCTAAATTAATTGATAGTTTTAAAGTAGCTAAATCAAAAATAAAAAAATCTAATTATCTTATTCAAGGATCAATGGCAATACATCAACCAATATAATTAAGCTACCAATTAGATATAATATCTATATTGGTATAAGACATATCAAATTATTACATATTAGTTGGAATAAATGTCATAGAAAGGCCAAATTGTCAAAGATTATAATCAACTATATTACCACCTAAAGTACATATAAGTAGTAGAGTTGATATAATAGGTGTTTAGTCTACAAATCTTAAGCTAAGAGAGACTCAAATGTATGGCATTAGAATATATTCATAATACAATATGACCTTTGAAGAACCAATCACTTATAATATCAAAAGGACTACCAAAAGCAATTTATTCACCTACATATGCTTTGTATTATTTGTTATAATATCTACTTGTAGAAAATAATTTATCCAAATGCATATTAAAGAAGATTTTATCCTACTAAATGTATAAAGAAAATTCTAACTTAGACACTTACATTATAGTATTTGAGCAAGCGCCCAAAGAAAATAAAGAAATCAAAGATGATAAGATTTATTGATTTATTTGGAACCGTGTTAAAGAAGAGACTTCAAAAGTATCATGATACTTTTTTTCAAATAATACTTTATTAAATTTGGCCATAATTAAAAATTATATCTTATAAATGATATAAAAAAAAATTAATAAATAGATCTATGTTATTATCAAGCAAATAAAATATTGATCAAATGAGAAAGTAGAAGAGTTTTATAAATAATCTATAGATCTTATTAACAACTTATCAAGTCAACCTTGTTTAAAATTTATTATAATTTTAAAAAAAAAAATTTGATTAATTATTTTAAAATATATTAATTTTTTATGAATTTAACATAATACCAAATTTAATAAATTTATCAATTAATATCCAAAAGTATTACAATAATATTTAGATTAAATTAAAAAAATAATAAGATTTTTTCTAATTTAATCAAGCTATGGCAAAGATAGTTATTTATCTAGGATGGATAAATATTCTTATATATATATATATATATATATATATATTTTATAGACTCTATAGGAAATATAATAAAAATAAAAATAAAAATATTTTAATTTAGAAAATTCTTAAAATTAAAACTACAAGCCAACCAAGAATGAAGAAATTGTTAGCATGAACAACATTACAACCTAAAAGAATAACAATCAACTATTTAAAAGATATTATCTTATAGATAACCACACTTATTATTTTTAGCCATATCATAAAAAAATGAGATGATATATTATTTATATAGACAAGCAAGAAATAATTGATAAAATTATAAGTACCAAGATATTCTTTAAAAAATCTTAGATCAAGAGATACAAAAGAAACTAAAACATAATGTAAAAATTAAATTGGTTACAATAGTTGATATTTAAGAATCAAGTCTCAAATCAATCAAAGTAGTTGTAATTACTACTTGCAATCAAAAACCTTCTAAAGATA
Source organism: Physcomitrellopsis africana (assembly GCA_036785485.1). NCBI lineage: Eukaryota > Viridiplantae > Streptophyta > Bryopsida > Funariales > Funariaceae > Physcomitrellopsis > Physcomitrellopsis africana. The sequence continues at coordinate 86,969 of JAWRVF010000599.1, read as the reverse complement.
TAGTGATTTTAAATTGTAAACCTAAAAAATCAAAGATCAAAGAAGATTAGATAGAAAAAGACTAAACATAAGACTTTCTATTTTAAAGTTGATAAAAATTCAAAAAAAAAAGTTAAACAATAAGATGAGGCCAAATCCACCAAGTCAATTGTTGAATGGTCATTATATATAAAATAGAATGAAATTATGTAATTTTGTAACCTATCCATTTAACAACAACATCAACTAAAGGACCTTCAATAACTAGTGAAATAAAACAAATTAGTTTTATTATGCATGAAGTGGAATCACAATTATTGAGTCAATCTATTATTCCAATATTAAAAAAATTAATGCATGTTGCATCATAAATCATAGATTTTATAATAACTTAGATTTTATTTATTATGGATTTACATTCTATATCATTGATTGTAATATCAATTCTACCATGTTGAGTATTAGAACACAATAATATCTTGATAAGAGTGGTTGTAATCAATCATAAATTTTTGATTTTTTTGATTTTTTTGATTTTTATTTTGATTTAAAAAAATTAAAATTAAAAATAAAATCTTAGATGTTAATTTCTTTGATGGAGAATTAGGTGTTAATTTTATTATTGAAAAAAAAAAAAAAAAAAAAAAGAATTGTTGATATCTAAGTTTATATTGTATTGATTGAAAATAGTTCATCAAGAATTAGTCAATTTTGTTGGATTGATATTAGAAGAAAAATTAAAATTCATAATATTTTATATGTGGTCTTTTTTATAGTAATTAAAATAAATGAATAAATGATAATACATATAGTTTATTCTTAGGCTGGCCATGGCTTATATCAATAAAAATTAATCATGATTGAATGAAACAACAACTCACCATTTATAATAATGAAATAGCTAAGACTATTTTGGTCAATCATTGTACAAGATTTCAACCAAAGTTAATGTGAGCTAAAAAACTCACCACAAGTTTTTTTATGGTTTTTAGTTGATTGAATTAGAAAAAATTAGTATTTTTAGAATTTTTATGGATTTTCTTTATTGTTAGCGTTTGTAGTATTATAGATATCTTCTAAGCATCTTGAGTTGCTTGCAATTAAAGCTTCAAGGTTGTTTGATATTATAATAGATGCTTTATAAATCCTTTAGCTACTAGATTGTTGTTTTATAATATATACCAGAGATTAAGCTTCGGATAATATCCATAGTTGGAATAAAATAATGTTTGTTGAATTGAGACATGAACAATATTATTATATATAAATTTTATTAATAATAGATTGATTTCTCAAGAAGGTGAGAATGAATTGATTCTTTGGTTCAATTATATATGAATTCAATGACATAGGATAGATGTACCATGAAACAAGCCAATGTCAATATTCCACCTCTTCACTCCAAGCTCCACTTGAACTATAACGGTTCTTCATATGTAATTTGTATCAACAATCAACACCACTACACAAGAACTTGTAATATATAAAACAATTAAGAATCACCTTCTAAGTAATGCTAAGACTTGTAAGATTGGGCTTCCGGTAAATGCACCATTATGTGAGCTAAAAAACTCACCACAAGTTTTTTTATGGTTTTTGGTTGATTGAAATAGAAAAAATTAGTGTTTTTAGAATTTTTATGGATTTTTTTTATTATTAGCATTTATAGTACTACCATCTAAGTGTCTTCTAGATAATACACCATTAGTATTATAGATGGATAAAAAAAAATAAAAGAATCGAAGTAAAAATATTAGATTAAAGATAAATAGTAAAAGATGAAAGTTAAAATGACAAATAAAAGATAAAAGATAAAAGATAAAAGTAAAAATGACAAGTAAAAGATAAAAGATAAAAGATAAATAATAAAAAATAAAATATAAAAGATTAAAGTAAAAATCATAAGTAAAAAGATAAAAGATAATAAATGGAAGATGAATGTAAAAGAAAAATATAGAAAAGCAAAAGTTAAAAGTATAAACTTAATTGATAGTAAAAGTGAACCAAGGAAGAAGAAATCCCAATAGAAAATTTCCAAGTAAAAGAAAAAAATGAAGGAGTAGGATAATGAAGGGAAATTAGCTCAAGAAGTATTTACTAATAAGTATTAAGATCATTCAATAAGGTGCTAGGAGGAAATTACAAACAATTGTACAAAAAAATGAAAACCTAACCGAGTGGTGCTTCCGATCCAAGGAATCAACCCCCTTTCACTAAAATAGCTGTTGTTGTCTTGTCCTTGATTGGATTTAAGCGTGCTTAGACCTTCTAGAAAGGTAACTTCAAGCTCTATTACCACCCAAAATTTCAGCTCCAAAATTGCTCTGGTTTGGAAGATGTCACTCCTCAAAGTTGGTACTCTGAAATTGTCCAACAACAGACCCCCCTTCACTAAAACGGCTGCCACTACCTCGTCCTTGGTTGCCCGTGAATAAGCCTTAGCTTCTCAAAAATCAGACTTTAGAGAAATTCTTCTCTAATAAGTTTTACTTTTAATCTCGTCTTAAAACTCCAAATCTCGTCCTCCAAAGTCACTACTCCAAACCAAAGAGGCAGTAGACACCTTGCCACTGCTTTGTTCTTGATTGCCTATAAATAAGCATTAGTTTCTCAAAAACTAGACTTTAGAATAATTCTTCTCCAACAAATTTTACTTTCAATCTCTTCTTAAAACTCCAGATCTCGTCCTCCAAAGTCACTACTCTAAACCAAAGGGGTAGCAGACACCATGCCACTAAATTGGCTGCCACCGCCTTGTCTTTGATCCAAATGGCCTGTGAAATATGTCATTGGAAAGCAAACAAAAAGTCCTACAACCTTTTAAAAATTCAAGTCCTAACTCTACTCTTACTAAAAGTTATGTGTGAATGAAAACACAATCCGACTTAGAAAGAAGAAACTACACTTCAAGGAAGAATTTTGCAAGGGCTTAGCTAACAAAAGATGAGAAAGAGAAAAAATGGCCCCCCAAGCCCTTTTTAATGAAGAGCAAGGCAACCCAGGGATGGTGGCCACATCTCCACCCTTAAACTACAAATCCCTAATCAAGATCAAGGGCCTAAATTGATCCTAAGCCCAAGCCCGGATTTAAGACTGTATTTACCTATAATTAAGAATAGACTATCTTTTTAGCAAAACTAATACCACCAATGTGTTTAAAACACAATTTTACTCTAAAATTGACTACTCACATGTCCAAATCTAAGTTTCAAAAGTATAATTCTAATCAATTTGCTAATTGTAATTTTTGACTATTGTTATTTTACTAAAATACTTCAAGAAACTTTTACTACTATCTTCTAATTTAAACTTAGATGAATAATAATAATCTAAATATAATCATAGTATTTTCTTCAACTAGATGCATTTTAATATGGTGATTAAAATCACCAATTGCTAAATAATTTTGACTCATAACATTTAAAAGCCGGTAATTCTCAAAAATTACCGAAATTTATAGAATTCTAAATTTTAGAATTCTATTATCTTCTAGTAATAGATTAAGCTAGTATATTTGATTTTAGTCCTAGATGGTTATCCTATTATTAAGTTTAGATAATTTTTTATCCAATTTTCTAATACATTAAGGTTATTTTTTTAGAATAGTAAAAACATCTATTTAGCAAGAATAATCCATTTAACAAGGATTTTTGCCACTCATAAATACTAATTAGTCTAAGTTTATCATAACTATTGATTTTTGATTGATTTTGGGATAAAAATAAAGAACTGAGCTATTTTGATGGTTGCTATTGCAATTACCACATAATATCTGGCTTTCCACCCAACATTGACCAGGTGGATGTCGCTTGCCACAAAAAGCATGAAATTCATACCTTTGTCTATATTGACCTCCAAAACCTTGATTGGTTGATTGATAACCTTGTTGTCTATAACTAGGGCTTTAGAAGTTTTGATTTCTATGTGGAGGTACGTACACCTATTGCCCTTGTATCTGCTGATGTTGCAAAGGCATTGCATTACAGAATTGGATTGTATGCCTTGATTGCCTCCACAAGGTGCACCATAAGCCTGAAGAATGTCTTCCCGACTCAATTGGAGGAGGGAGAAGGTTAGGATTCTGGGTTCTAATCAACCCTGCCATCTGTTCAGTTAACACTTGTAACTGTTTCATGATATCATCTTTGAATCCTTCTTGATTGCCTTGCAATTCCTTCTTCAAGGTATCTAGCTTAGCATCCTCTATAGGCAGAAGTAAGGTAGGTAAAGGAGGAGGTGGCCTCATAGCTAAGGGGGTGGGAAAGATCTTTGTTGATGTCTCCAAGGGAATATCATGACTAGAAATAGAGGCCAGAGGGGCAACCTCTAATTTTTCATCTTTAAGGCGAATGGAGATAAAAAGAGGAATAGACTCATCTTTTCTCCTCCATAATTTATCATATTCTATTTCTATGTTTTCCACTTGCCTAGCTACTACCTTGACTTCTATCAAGGTTGTGGGGTGCTGTCACAGACATAAGATTTATTCCAATAAATTATCTAAGTAATAATAGACCAATAGAAGTAGGTAAAATAAGTTGATTTGATAATATCTGATAGATGCAAAATCACCTTTATACATGTCTATAGGTGACTGGTAGGTTAGAAACTTGGTCAACAAGGTAGCCACATGGTGCACATGTTGGTAGCTTGTAGAACAAGCTAGCCATGTGTCACACATTTTGGTAGCTTGTGGAACAAGCCAAGTACGTGGCGCACATGTGAGAAACTTGTCATGCAAGTTTGACACGTGTCTTGCAAATTAGACATGTATATGAGGTCCTATAGTATATCGCCATGTAGCTCTTAGTTAGATAGTATTTATAGAGGCAAGAGTGAAGCCCTCTTCACTCTTGTCAACTCCTTTCTTGATCCTAGTCTAGTTTCAAGAGTCCTCATGTTTCCAGTCTTTGGCAATAGCCATTCCAGTTTTCTTTTGAATATACATACTTTCTTATTTTATTTTGTGACTTTACTTTGACACAGTTTTCATTAGATTATACATCTTTTTCTAGTTCATGTCCTTGACAAGCGCCTATCTAAAATTCCTCTAAGAGTAGAGGTCTTACAAAATCCTTGGATGACAAATTATTTCAATGTATCATCATTAAGCATATCACCTACAAATCTTAAGCACACTAGCTCAAAACGGCAAATGTAGGAAGAGATATCCTCCTCTCTACCTTCTCTGATTGCCGCTAGTGCTCGTAATGTGGCACTTTGACCTACTTCAGGTCTAAATTTGTTAAGGAATTCCCGTTGGAGCCTCTCCCATGTGATAAAGATTCCTTCAAGTTGATTTCAATACCATTCATATGCTTCATCTTGTAGAGTGGTAGGGAACCAGACAAAGTAATATCTTGGATTTGTAACTAGGGAACTAGTCAAGGTTTCGATATACAGTTCCACATGATATGATGGATCTTCCATTTTGGTCCCATAAAACTTTGGCAAGTTAGAAGGTATATTAGCTAGTATTAAACCTTCAGGTACGACAATAGGGAGGCCCCTTGGTTTGACTAAGGGATTAATGGCTAATTTTGCTATAATTGTATGGTCAGAATCACTTAATCGGATGGTACTTGAGTTTGATTGTAAACTAGCCAAACTCTGAGACCAGTCAGTAGGAAGATGAGGTTCAAATCCATCTTTTAAAAGTAGTTCAGGATGGAAGTAGGATTCCCACCACAAAATAGGTAACTTCGAAGCAACAATAACTGATTCCAAGCTCGGTTGCCATAAACTAGTAACACGTTGATGGCCTTCTCTTATACTAGAGTCAAAATATTGAAGTGATGGATCTGAGTTTGTGCGATGAATTGAAGAGGTTCTATCTCTTATTTTAACTGATATACAATGAGAGCTTAAACAATCTATATCATCTAATAAAGGTACTAATTTTGGTTTACTCGATCGCATCCTAGGTCGCATCTAGACTCATAAAAACTCCTAATATGAATGATTCCATTCATTCCACAACCACACACATATAACACTTCTATTAAGTTACAATATTGATTTGAAATTTTGGAGGTTCTTTACTAGAGATACCTACAATCCACGTAGGTACTCAATCTCCCCCTCATGGGCAGTAAATAAGCAAACAACATCTAGTGAGGGAATATAAGTATGAAAATCACCTCATATTTAGTCTTCCTTCATTAAGTGTTATACGAGACGACCTAGGGTAGGAGTGACCCTTTCCTACCAATTTCAAAAGAAATTTGTCTTTAAGACAAGAGGGAGTCGTCCCTCTATCCCCTTCCTTCCAAAATTAATAGATGCGGAATTATCCACTACCAGGTTAACGACATCAATTTACTGAATAAAAAACTTCATTTTTGTTTCTTTTTAGCACATACACCGTAAAGAGTAACTCACCAGGTTGCATCTCTAGCCAACTTGGCACTTATTAGCCTCATACGTAAAAAGAGATTAGTTCTAATTTTAACTAATTAATTCTATTCCGATCACGAGTCTAAAATTTCAAATTTTTATTTTAAATTACTATGCCTTGATTTTTAAAAAAGAATCCATCTAGGATTTTGATGAAATAGCTAGGTTTTGTATGTCTTAGGCATTTTTAAGTGCTTTAATCGGTCCCCTTAAATTTTTATCCTATTGCCATAAGGAAAGTTATGGAAATTTACTTCATGCCATGCTCCTTCCTATCACGACCCCAACACTCCACCATAGCTCCATCGAACTCCATTGAATCCCCATCAACACCAATTCTAATCAACCATACAAGCATCCAACAAGAACAAAAAGAAAGAAAGAAAAAAAATCACTTCATGGCCTCTTATCTTGGTGGTAAACCACTTGGAGGAGAAAGGAGGCCCGACCTTATCCCATACCCGGTCACCTAGGCCTCCCCTATTGACTAAAGGGCTCATTGCAACTTTACAATTGTATGGGAGGGCCGAAGCCTTTCATCTCTTAGCCTCCTAGTTAATTCCAAGCACAAAGAATGAAGGAGGTTCACCAAGGGCCATGTGCTAACCTTCTTGATGTCGGACTTATGTCTCACTCTCATTCACCCTCCCACCACATTTGGCATTATGAGATTTAAACTTGATTTCTCAAGAAGGTGAGAATGAATTGATTCTTTGGTTCAATTATATATGAATTCAATGACATAGGATAGATGTACCATGAAACAAGCCAATGTCAATATTCCACCTCTTCACTCCAAGCTCCACTTGAACTATAACGGTTCTTCATATGTAATTTGTATCAACAATCAACACCACTACACAAGAACTTGTAATATATAAAACAATTAAGAATCACCTTCTAAGTAATGCTAAGACTTGTAAGATTGGGCTTCCGGTAAATGCACCATTATGTGAGCTAAAAAACTCACCACAAGTTTTTTTATGGTTTTTGGTTGATTGAAATAGAAAAAATTAGTGTTTTTAGAATTTTTATGGATTTTTTTTATTATTAGCATTTATAGTACTACCATCTAAGTGTCTTCTAGATAATACACCATTAGTATTATAGATGGATAAAAAAAAATAAAAGAATCGAGGTAAAAATATTAGATTAAAGATAAATAGTAAAAGATGAAAGTTAAAATGACAAATAAAAGATAAAAGATAAAAGATAAAAGTAAAAATGACAAGTAAAAGATAAAAGATAAAAGATAAATAATAAAAAATAAAATATAAAAGATTAAAGTAAAAATCATAAGTAAAAAGATAAAAGATAATAAATGGAAGATGAATGTAAAAGAAAAATATAGAAAAGCAAAAGTTAAAAGTATAAACTTAATTGATAGTAAAAGTGAACCAAGGAAGAAGAAATCCCAATAGAAAATTTCCAAGTAAAAGAAAAAAATGAAGGAGTAGGATAATGAAGGGAAATTAGCTCAAGAAGTATTTACTAATAAGTATTAAGATCATTCAATAAGGTGCTAGGAGGAAATTACAAACAATTGTACAAAAAAATGAAAACCTAACCGAGTGGTGCTTCCGATCCAAGGAATCAACCCCCTTTCACTAAAATAGCTGTTGTTGTCTTGTCCTTGATTGGATTTAAGCGTGCTTAGACCTTCTAGAAAGGTAACTTCAAGCTCTATTACCACCCAAAATTTCAGCTCCAAAATTGCTCTGGTTTGGAAGATGTCACTCCTCAAAGTTGGTACTCTGAAATTGTCCAACAACAGACCCCCCTTCACTAAAACGGCTGCCACTACCTCGTCCTTGGTTGCCCGTGAATAAGCCTTAGCTTCTCAAAAATCAGACTTTAGAGAAATTCTTCTCTAATAAATTTTACTTTTAATCTCGTCTTAAAACTCCAAATCTCGTCCTCCAAAGTCACTACTCCAAACCAAAGAGGCAGTAGACACCTTGCCACTGCTTTGTTCTTGATTGCCTATAAATAAGCATTAATTTCTCAAAAACTAGACTTTAGAATAATTCTTCTCCAATAAATTTTACTTTCAATCTCTTCTTAAAACTCCAGATCTCGTCCTCCAAAGTCACTACTCTAAACCAAAGGGGTAGCAGACACCATGCCACTAAATTGGCTGCCACCGCCTTGTCTTTGATCCAAATGGCCTGTGAAATATGTCATTGGAAAGCAAACAAAAAGTCCTACAACCTTTTAAAAATTCAAGTCCTAACTCTACTCTTACTAAAAGTTATGTGTGAATGAAAACACAATCCGACTTAGAAAGAAGAAACTACACTTCAAGGAAGAATTTTGCAAGGGCTTAGCTAACAAAAGATGAGAAAGAGAAAAAATGGCCCCCCAAGCCCTTTTTAATGAAGAGCAAGGCAACCCAGGGATGGTGGCCACATCTCCACCCTTAAACTACAAATCCCTAATCAAGATCAAGGGCTTAAATTGATCCTAAGCCCAAGTCCGGATTTAAGACTGTATTTACCTATAATTAAGAATAGACTATCTTTTTAGCAAAACTAATACCACCAATGTGTTTAAAACACAATTTTACTCTAAAATTGACTACTCACATGTCCAAATCTAAGTTTCAAAAGTATAATTCTAATCAATTTGCTAATTGTAATTTTTGACTATTGTTATTTTACTAAAATACTTCAAGAAACTTTTACTACTATCTTCTAATTTAAACTTAGATGAATAATAATAATCTAAATATAATCATAGTATTTTCTTCAACTAGATGCATTTTAATATGGTGATTAAAATCACCAATTGCTAAATAATTTTGACTCATAACATTTAAAAGCCGGTAATTCTCAAAAATTACCGAAATTTATAGAATTCTAAATTTTAGAATTCTATTATCTTCTAGTAATAGATTAAGCTAGTATATTTGATTTTAGTCCTAGATGGTTATCCTATTATTAAGTTTAGATAATTTTTTATCCAATTTTCTAATACATTAAGGTTATTTTTTTAGAATAGTAAAAACATCTATTTAGCAAGAATAATCCATTTAACAAGGATTTTTGCCACTCATAAATACTAATTAGTTTAAGTTTATCATAACTATTGATTTTTGATTGATTTTGGAATAAAAATAAAGAACTGAGCTGTTTTGATGGCTCACAGTTATCTTAGATTCTTATATGTCATAACTTTGTAAAAGAATCTATAGATTTGTAATAATTTAATTTAATTCAAATAAAAAATAACTTAATTTCTATTGAGATAATCAAATTATTAAATATTTCAGTAGTTACTACTATTAAAGATTTTATTTATTTATTTATTTATTTTGATATTTATTATATCTACATCAAAGGGAATATTATAAAAAGAAAGACATTGGCTCAATCTAAGATACAAAGATTAAACATTATCACTTAGATTGAGTCTAAACATAAATAATTTTTTGTAATAAATGTGAATATAGAAACCAAACCAAAGTACTTATGGATCAATATTGAATTGGATTTATATTTGAGTAGGATAACCAAATATGTATTAAAAGAATATTATGATATATTTGCTTAGTCATATAAAAATCTTAAATATATTTCAATTATAATAGTTAAATATAAAATATAATTAGATTCTAATACTTAATCCAATCATCAAACTTGATACAATATAAATCTAAATTATATCAAAGCAATCATAGAAAATATTGATTAATTTTTGAATCTAAGATTCATTGAACTAGTCAAAAAATTATTATAGTTGTTACATGTTGGAGTAGTTCCAAGGAAGAATGGTCAACTCACAAATTTTGAGTTGACTACTACAAATTCAACAATGAAGTATAAAAAGAACTAAAGTAATTCTAAGTCCAATTTTTCATACTATTGGTAAGCTACATTGTACTTGAAGGCCATGTAGCTATGTTTGATCCTTTGAAATATATAAATATACTTGAATATTTTTTAAAATATATTTATAAACTTAGACATATTTGGATCATTATAAGATTTACAAAAGAAAAAAATTAACCTAAAAAAAATAAAAATAAAAATTAGGACTTTCAAAATACTTCAACAATGTTAATGAAGGGGTTTGAATTCAATAATAGTCTTTATTGCTTCAAGATACATTTGGTCTAGTTCTAAAAGCATTATTCATTGTTAAATAATCATAAGTTGGATCTTCTTAATACTTTCTTGATTGTAAAATAGGGGGCATGTAAACAAATTACCTAAAATAACATTTATTTTCACTTAAGAAATATAAATAGTTGAAGATTAATTGCAACAAAAGCATAGTCTGACCAGATTGACAATAATTCAACACATATACTAGTATACAAAATTACTCTCATCAATCAAAAGGGATTCGATTTTCACTTCATAGCTCTTTGGATGTATAGCTTAGTGGTAGAGTAATGGATTGCTGTCCAATGGATTAGCAATTCAACCCTGCTTGGCCCCTCAACTTCCATGCACCAATTCCAATGCTACACAATTTTTATATTTTTGTACTTCACTGTAAAATTTGCATCTCTTCTAAACCATTGCTCGGTACTTATGCTCCTATCGTCACACTTCATGACCTCCACCTTTCAAGACAGCACCCACAAATTCCTTCAAAGCCTTGCTCAAAATTGTCTATATACAGTTTACAATCTATAGCCTGTTGTTTCTCAAATCCTTTCTTTCAAGTACATTGGTTTTTTTTGTCTTCATTTCTTTATTTTTTTATTTTTACCTCATCCATTTGAATATTGGTAAACTCAACATTGTAGAAGTAAATGTTATCTCATTGAGTGGCATTGTCATTATCAACTACTCTGTAAATACAATGTCTGAAGCTGCTACAATTCTAGTCATATTGATATCTGTGCCCATTGATCAAAATTTTGACCATTTAAACTTGTGTCAATCATAATATGAATTATATATCACTTTAACACTTGACAACATGGTTTTGTGAATGACCTCATCAATAATGTGTCTTTAGTGCTTCAGTTTTATAAAGTATTTTAATTACCAGTGTACAGCAAATTCAAAAGTTGAATTGATCAGTGAAGTGATTATTGCATATTTGATTACTTATTAAGTATTTTTCAACATAATTTTATATAAAATTTTGCAAAGGAATTTTTTTACCACCAAAGTAATATAATAATCAACAATTCCACAAAAAAGATTAAGCTAATTATATTATATTTATAATCATTGTTGATATGGTTTTGAATGCATCTTAATGAGTGCAATGATAAATGATAGTTGAAGAACCAAAATAATTTAAAAATATAACATGCTGAAATATTATCATTGAATAGATGTATTAACACATTAGAACTTTAGACAAAGTGAAATGAGAATAACTTGAGTTCTCCTCTTTTGAACTTTTCTAAGAGTTTGAACTAATATATGTTATTGCTAGAAAAGCCTTCAGGATGGAAGTTCACCAATATAGATTGCATATAATTTTCAAAGATATGACATTGATGAAATTCACCTTAATTAAATTTGTAGTGACAATATGAAGTTTAAATTAAGGTAGTTATTGATATGAAAGTTAAATCTTAAATCTTTTATAATATAGTGATTTATTCAATAATTATGATTCATATATATATATATATATATATATATACATACATACATATACTTACATATACATATATGAGTTTGTCATGGCAGACAAGACTTGCGATATTGATTGCAATGTTTAAAAAATATCAGTCAAAAGTAACTTCTGAGGAGTGTTATATGTATTGTGGCATTTAACATAAAGTATTTATAAGATACCTCCTTGTATTTAAAGAATCTCTTCAATTTCTTTCCTACTTATTACTTTTTATAATTTATTATTATATCTTTGATTGTAGTAGGTATTAATAATTTTAAAAGATAAGCTTAATTCATATATATATATATATATATATTAATATTGTAAAGGTGAATCTTGAGCAAGTTTTTATTAAAAATGGTTGAGATTTTATAGTCTAGATTTAAACTACCAACCTTTGTAGATTTAAGATTACTCTTAGATCCAATCTTGCTATCATCTAGTAGTTTAGAGTCATTGCAAATTACTACTAGGATATTTTTTAGTGTACAAAGATGCTTATGTCTTTTCATTTGGGAGTAGAAAAGCATATGGCCTTGTCCAATAATATGTCTTTATTCGATATTAGAAGTGGTTTGATTTTGGCATGGGTGGCTCTTAGATCTCTAAAGCTTGTTTTTACCACATTAGTGTTCTTTTGTAGGACAATTGAGAATTAATTATATATCATATAATTAGATAATCTCATGTGATATTTTTTTTTAATTACAGTTGGACTATTATAGGAGTATAATTTCATCAATATTATAATTAAAGAATATAGATTTGTCATTAAATAGTTCCAAATTTAACCATCCACTTAGTCTAAAATTTTGTACACAAATGTTGCTATAAGTCTTTTACATGCTTAGAAAAATTTAACCTAACCCAACTTATAGATTGCAAGAAAATGCCCAAAAATTGTACTAATGACACTCGGCCACCAACTTGAAAATTGATGTAGAAATTCTAGTTGTGATTTCTCCTTGTTCAACTATTAATTTCAGCTCAAATTTAGTTTATAGCTTGATCTCTAAGTCTTCTATTACCATGCCAAAATTTACATTGATCCAAGTAGTAGATCTTTAGTTTTCATAGAAACCCTATCCAACCCTAAACTGCCAACTTCAGACAATCCTTTGTATCAAATCCCAAATATCTCCTGATTGCATCATTATATTAACACAAACTTTTGTGCATACTTAGCACACCTAACAATCTATACAATATCAAATTTTGAACTGTAGATGCTATACAAATTGTACGAATCAGTCAAGAATGCAAACCATCATTGTCTTATATAAAACCCAAAACACCAATACAAATATTGACTTTGAACAATAATTACAAAGTCATCCAAAATCCTATGATAACAAACTTAATGTATTTGGAACAAACTTCAAGCTAGCTATCCAACCTTAGTTGCTGATCTACAAAATTCCTTGTACTTTGCCCTAGGCGGCCCTTTTAGTGGCTAGAGGTTTGATTTCGACCCTGTCCTACAAACAATCAATCCCCAGGTATCAATCTAATCTACATTAGGGATTTTATAGCCTGACCATATCCTCAACTTAATCCTAGTACCAATCATGCTAGTAATTTATTCTTTTTATTATATTTTTATTATTTTATGGCCTTTCTAATGCAGTAAAAGAATTACTACAACTTAGAAGGTAAAATTACTAATTAATTCTTATCTACTAGCTATTAAGTGAAGAAAATAAACTAAGAGGCTTTCACAAAAATCTTGTTAAAATATGTTGAATTCTTGTTGAACTAAGATAATAGAATATTAATTGAAAAATCATTTTTAGTCATAGTTTCACCATATAATCGTGTCACAACACGACAATGATAAAGAATTATTATTCACTACCATTAATCTCAAGACTTTTAGAACAATTTGGCCAAGCCAAGATCTATACTAAGATAGATCTTTGTGGAGCATACAATTTGATACAGATTAAAGAGGAAGATGAATGGAAGGGCACATTTTGGATATCGTATAGATGTTTTGATTATAATGTCATACCTTTTGGATTAGCAAATACATCCACTATCTTTTAACATTTAATGAATGACATTTTATGAGAGCATTTAGATAAGTTTATAGTAATCTATTCTAATGATATCTTGATTTATTTGAAAAATCTAAAAAAATATGAGAAATATGTAAAGTTGGTATTACAAAAGCTACAAAATATAAGTTTGAATGCTAAGCTAGAAAAATGTGTATTTCATTAATTAAAGATAAAATTTTTAAATTACATCATATCTATTGAGAATTTGATGATGGATCCTAAGAAGATAGAGGCGATTATACAATAGGCTATTGAAAAGATTGTAAGAAATATTGTCATATTATAATATGTTTATGTAGTAAAAAATATAAATAAGAATGATTTCTACTTAATATTCAATTATCTTGGTTCAATAAGTTAATTATTAAATTTTCTTTTTAATTTATAAAATTTTTTTATTGATTTTAAAAAACCATAAATTAATAAAAATAGGATAGAAGAGATAAATAATTAATATGGTTGATACTAGGATTAAATTGAGGATAGGATCTAGCTTAAAAACCTTGAGGATAGATTAGATTGATATTTAGGGATCTACCATATATAGAACAAGATTGAAATTAGACCTTTAGTCACAAAAATGGCCACCAGAGGAAAGATGTTAATTTATTTGGACATGAACTAAAAAAGATGCATAAAAATAAAAATTAATAAAAATTATGTCAAAGAAAAATAACAAGATAGAAATAAAAAAATATGTATATTCAAGAGGAAATTGGAATGACTATTGCCAAAGATTAGAAAATACATAAGACTCTTGAACTAAACTAGAAGGAAGAAAGAAATTCACAAGAATAAAGAAGGCTTCACTCTTGTCTCTATATATACTATTTATCTAAAAATTATATGGCGACGTTTTATAGGACCTCTAATACATGTTTAATTTGTAAGACACATGTCAAACTTATAAAATAAGTTTCTTACATATGCGTCACGTACTTAGCTTGTTCCACAAGCTACCAACATATGCAACACGTGGCTAACTTGTTGGCCAAGTTTCTAACCTACCAATCACCTATAAACATGTATAAAGGTGATTCCGCATTTATGAAGCTTCTAGGAAGCTTTTCTATAAAATATTATCAAATTAATTTCTTTTACCTACTATTATCAATCTATATTGACTAGATAATTATTGAAGTAAATCTTATGTCTATGACATTATTTCTTTTTTTAGAGATAACTTCCATGAGGAGCGATGATTACATACTGAAGAAGTCTAGGATATGTCAAATTGTACTTGCCACATATTTTGATATTTATTCTCTTTTAAGGTAGTTGATAAGTCTTTTCAGCCATCAATAGTGTCCCATACAAGGACAAGAAGACCACCTTGTTATTTGATTATTATTGGGGCCTTCATAACTTCCTTCAAAGAAAACATTTGAAACACCATTAAGAATAGTTCTTACTTCTAAAAGTATCACTAAACATTGAAAGCCTTTTCCAAGGTCATGCTATCAAATACATTGTATTTTGCCATCAATCCAAATAAAAGCATGTCATTCTCAAGGATCTTCATCTCTATTCCATCGTCTTGAAGGTTATGATAGTCATAAAGTTTTGTCTCGTAAATTAGAAAACGGTGGTTCTTAAGCTGAATTTACTAGTTGTTGATCCTCCATTTCTTTAGTACAACCAAATTCAAGTAAATATCAAACAATGATACAAGATAGAGTGAAACCTCTATAGAACCTGCTTTACTTTGTAGCAAACATGTTCTTAACTCTTTATCTTGATTTTGGCAGATGTTGTTGATGAAACTTATTAACTTTTGTTGATACGTTTGCTAGATTCCTCGATGGCTTCCATGTGTATCTAATATTATACATGTGCCAATGTATAAGATATTCTAATCAATTTTGGTGCCATATT
The DNA here is from genome assembly GCA_036785485.1 of Physcomitrellopsis africana. Classification (NCBI taxonomy): domain Eukaryota; kingdom Viridiplantae; phylum Streptophyta; class Bryopsida; order Funariales; family Funariaceae; genus Physcomitrellopsis; species Physcomitrellopsis africana. The sequence continues at coordinate 71,070 of JAWRVF010000599.1, read as the reverse complement.
GAATCTAAAATCTCTTCTACCTTAAATTCTTCATTATTGTCCACTTCTATAGGAGGCGGTGGCATTTGTCTTCTTCCTTGTATATCCATTATCTTATATGGCTTGAGTAGTGACACGTGGAATACAAGATGGATCTTCATAGATTTTGGTAGGCATAACTGATAAGTAGCTGAATTGATTTGTCCACAAATTGAAAAAAGTCCAAGCCTACGATAATCTAGCTTGTCGCAAGGATGAATAGTCTTTATATTATGACAAAATAATCATACCTTATTGCCTACATGGAATTGAGGTTATTCCTTGCATTGATAGATATTTGCATTGATTTTTTGTCGTTCTTGAGCTTTCATTAATTGTGCCTTTATTGTTGCATCTAGCTCTGACAATCAATTCGCCAAATCTTCTACGATAAGATTATTAGCTTTTGAAAAGTCAAAAGTATCAAGTCATGGATGATAACCATAATTTATAAAGAATAGAATTTGTTGAGTAGACAAATATATAAAATTATTATAAGCAAACTCTATCAATGATAAAAGAATTGTCCAATCATCTTGATGATAATTGATGGTACATCTCAAATATTAGTCCAAAACTTGATTTATTTATTCCATTCGTTCATCACTTTGAAGATAGAAAGTTGAAGATAGTTTTATATCCACCTGTTATATTTTAAAAAGCGTCCTCCAAAATCTTCATACAAATTGTGTTCTTCTATCTAATATAATATCCCTTGGTAATCTATGATAGTGATAGATATTATTATAGAAGAGTTTAGCTGTTCTTTCACCTATAATAGATTTTATACATAATACACATGAGATTGTGACGAGCTTCTAAAGCACTTAATCATACTATGTCTTTTGAAATATATATGCGACCTTCAAAATAGAATAGATCATTTTTGAATTCAAACTTGAAAGTATCATGAGACTTAGATGAATTATTCTTAATCTCATGCATAAGAGGGTCTAAAGACATACTTGATTGGATTTGCTTGATAAAAATTGAATCAATAGTCAATTTTGATTTCATTCCTTGAAGATGAAATTGCTTCGGCTTCAAGAAGATCGTTCTTTGTTGATTAAAAGCCAAATCTCCTTCTTTTGGTACAAGATAAGAATATCTAGAAAGGACATTGGACAAATCTTGTTATTTTCTTAGCCAATAGATGATAATAAACTTGAATCTTGATAAAAGCATATTTCAACAAGCCAGTCAATAATTAAACACACATATTGATATAAAATACTTGAGGTTCTTGTGATCTGTATACACGATGTCATATGACGTGGCCTTCTATCTAGGAATACACTGGGTACCTGGCTGTGGAAAGTTTATTTGAAACTTGATGGCAAAAATCCAATAGGTAATTTGTTCTTAATAAAAAAGACAAATAATACAACAATCTCACAAAAGAGAAGTTATATATATATATATATATATATATATAAACCCTCTTGTATTCAAGTAAGTTTGTACAAAAAGGGTTCAAATTTCCACAAAAACCCTTCAAAACTTTATTCACCCGCAAAGACTTATTTCTTGCTAAACTTTAGAGTCCAATAACTCTTGATCTAACCATTCAGTTTCTATAAAATTTAGTTCAAAGTGTAGGTAATCTTCTTAAGTTTCACCACAAGAAAGAATCGACTATAAATTCGTTTCCAATCATCTGATATCTCAAAACTCCTAGCAAGTACTTAAAACCCTAGCTCAGAGACACCCGAGCACTATTTTCCTCACATCTCACAAACCCAAAATCCTAATGCCACAAAATTTTTTTACATAGTCTTGTGACATAAACATATACACTCTTGAAAATTTTGAGCCAAAAACCTATGAAATTGCATAAGATATAGCTCAAAATGTAACCACTATGTAAGCGGGTCACTTACTGCCCTTAAGTTTGTAAGTACTGACTTCAACTCTCAATATCTCCTTCACCCTAGCTTGGATTTTATCAAGCTACACATAAAAAGTGTAGTCGTAAAAGTGTTCTTTCCAATTCTAGTCGTTGATACTTGATTGCTCTCTGTATGCGCGAGTTATATCCAAAAGAGTGAGAATAGGTCCAAAATCAACACCTTAACTTTGGGCGCCTATAACTTCTTCATAAAAAGTGCAAATTACACAAAATTTGCACCTAAACCAAATTCAAAAACCTTAATCTTATGATCCTAGCCTCTAATGTTCGACTCCTCTCGAAAAACAAACCCTAACTCCTAATAAATCCTCGGGCAGCCTCCTTGAAGCCCATTGGGCATGATTTTTGGCCAATTAGAATAGAGATTTCTATCATCCACCTCTATTTATCCACATAGATGGCCAAACTACCCTTTTTATACTAAAAACCCTTTTCTAATCCTTCTTCTTATAAGATTTACATACTTGGTGCTTTAAGCACCAAATAAAAGAAGTAAATAAGATCTTAAGGATCGCCAATGTCTAACATAGGCGACTTAAGATATATACAAGTTACTATCAATATAAAATTAACTTCAAAAGTTACTACTAAAAAGAAAATAAGGTCATATAAATCTTAATAATAATACTTTTAATAGATCCTTTCTAAACTAGCAACCTAATCACATCCTATAATCAATAAAAATCCACTGATATGACTTTCATTTAGCTAAGTAGTAAATTGTATATTAAATATTTTAAAAATTAAGCATATAAGTGGAGCTGCAACTTGCAAAAAGTTCTTGATAAAGATTCAATAGTAATAAATAAATCTCAAAAAATATTATACATCTCATATTATTTTTGGAATCTTTCAATTTATAATTGACTAGACTTTCTTCAAATCCATTTTGAGACCATCATTTGAAATGATGTATCCTAAGAAATCAACTTGAGTAGTGTGAAATACACATTTATTCATCTTGGCATATTATCCTATATCTCTAAGTTTTTGTTATATATAAAGAAAATAAAATTTATTTTCTTCTATATTCTTAGAGTAGATCAAAATGACGTCTAAATAACAAACAACAAAATCATCAAGAAATTCATGAAATAAGTCATTTATAAGATGTTGAAAAGTAGCAAGTGCATTTGTAAGTCCAAAAGGTATGACATTATATTCAACATGTCCATACCTTGTTTGAAATGTAGTCTTCCATTCATCACCTTTTTTGATGCCCATTAAGTTGTATGTTCTTCTTTGATCTATTTTTGTATAGATCTTAGCTTAATTTAGTTGATCAAGAAGTTTAGATATTATAGGTAGAGGATATTTATTCTTGATGGTAATCTTGTTGGATCTTGCATAATCTATATAAATCTATAGTGATCCATCTTTCTTCTTTACAAATAAGATAAGAGCTCTTGTTGGAAATTTTGAATGGCGTATGAAAATCTTGGCCAAGTTCTCATCAATGTATTTCTTAAATTTAGCCAATTCATTCTAGAATAAACTGTAGATCGGCCCAAATGGAAGCTGAGTTCTCTCTTTGAAATCAATTAAGCAATCATATAGACTATGCTCTGAAAGAATGTTTGCATTCTTCTTCTCAAAAATATCTTGATAATCTTAATATTGGCTTGAAATGCCACTTGAAGTCCTTCCACCATCAAAAATAAATGTAGCATAAATAATAAAAGATGATTCTTCTTTTGCTTCATTCATAAAAGCTTTTATACCTATAAGTAGGGACTTTATTATATTAGGCTTATGATTTGTGGGACTCTTATTAATGCTTTGAAAAAAGTCAAGTCTACGAGAAATCCAATCTATTCAAGGATTATTTTTTTCTAGCCATAATAAATCCAAAATGATAGAATTAAGAAAAGATTTAATTAAATTAAAGATTACACAACTATTATGACCATCTATTATTATATTTACAAGAAAGGTTTGATGAATAACATCTTCAAAAGATAACAGGCAACTATCTATAATTTCTATATGTACTGGTTTAGTTTTTTGTACTGAAGGTATTCTACGATTTTTTACAAATTTTTTATCTAAAAAATATGCAGAGTCTCTTGAATCTAATAAGACAGAGGCTTTATGATTTTTACGTCTCAAATAGACATCTATTATTAAAAAAAAAGAGGATTTTGACGAAAAAATAGGACCTTTATGTAAGTCCCATCAATAGATCTAAATTGGTATATTGGTTAAAAATATAGTCTTAAGTCATTTAATTATACAAATATGATGGTTAGAGAGTTTTTTTGACTATATAAGTATTTATTAGAATTTAGAAGTATTTATAAGCATAAAAGTCTTATTAGAAGAAAAGTTACAAAAATGGAGTCTTAGTAAGTCTTGGAGGCAATTGTTTTTGTTGGTTTAGTATTTTTTTTTATTATTAAGTATTAAGAGTTGGTTATTGAGACTAATGTCTACATTGGCCTTCTAACTACATGTATTACTCATTAAAAACCTATAAATATTACTTAGTAGGTAGAAAAAGCATGAGAAAGAAATCTCATGTCTTTTTAATTATTTTTGTAGAAAATAGGATTTTGAGTTGATTTTTATTGATTTTATTATTATAAAAAATTTCCAAGGTAGAATAAAATAGCCTTAAATTGATATTATCATCTTAGAAATATTATAGAGATTTTTAGAATTTATTTATAATTTATTTATAATTTATTAAGAATTTTTAGAGCAATTTTGAAGACTTTGGTAAAAATGAGTTTTACCACCTTGGGAGCCATTATGAAGAAATGGAGCAAGATTTGAAGGCCATACAAGGTTCTTAGGCTAATAAGGTGTTTTTGAACACCATGGTGTAGTCAAAAATGCAAAATTATTAGTTCTACTAGTATAAAATAGGAGGACCAGCAGTTAGTGTAGTCCTTGTAGGAAGGGAGGTGCACAAGTCCCATATGGGTTGTGGCACCTTGGATATAGGTAGGAGGATAAGACTAAGGCCTCGTGGCCCTTCCAGGACACCCATATACACTACTTGTGAACCTTGGTGAGGTTCGAACCCATGATCTTGTAACAAGTTACCTATGAGGTAAAAATTTCTATTTAATTTTTTCCATTATTTATCTTTTAACTTTGAATTATCATAATTTATTCATAGTAACTTAGATTTACATGTTTTTTACATCATTGGAAAGATAAAAAAATTACCTACTTGAAAATATAATTTTTACTTTTTAATTTTACTTTTTACTAGATAAAAATCTAGTGAACATACTGTGACTAGTTTTATAGTGTGCAATTACTTAATTGCACATATTTTACTTGTTTTGTATTGTTCTTCTCTTTCATTGTTGTTTATTGCTCCTTATACTTTACACCACAATTTATAAACAACTCTTAATTGAGGCTACCTTATAACTTGGGTTGAGGAGTGAATCTTACCCTCACATAAATGGTACGTTTGCTGGGAGGTGGTGCTTCTAATTGTGTGTGTGAATGTGGAGTTAGAATGTTGTAATTCACATTTTGCTTGGTCTTTTTGAATGAGAAGTTCAAAGTTAATCTTCATCATTGACAAGTTTTCTACATCTCTTCTTTATTGGTGTATACAAAGCTTTTCAAGTTCTCAATTCATAAGGTATTCAAAAAAATTTTTATTACTGAGTGCATGTTGATTTGCTCTCGGATTTTCATTAATCAGTTTTTTTGTATTGCATATTTTAATTTGAAACTTTTTATGTTGGTGTATCTTAAAGTTAGCTTTCCAATAAGCTATTGCATGTTCAATTTGGATTTGATTTGAATTTTTAGTGAATTTTAGACTAAGAAGTGGTTCACTTCCTTGGCAGTTTCATGTACCTCATGTTTGGAAAGGCATTTCTTAGTGCGTGGTGACTATTTAATAGTGAAATTTTTGGTGTACAAGCACTTTGAAGTTAAAATTGTAGTGGTGCAAATTTCAATGCTATTAAATAAGAAGTGAATTTTTGGCGATTTTTGGAGTGGAGAGAGGTTTCTGCTTTAAGTGGAATACAATTGAGGTTAGTGATTTCTATCTCTTCAATCATTTACATTGTTGATTTTATGTTATACTTTTGATTTTTGTGTGTTAAATCCTATCTTATTTAAATTAAATTATAATAAAAATAAATATAAACATAAAATAAAATAAAATAGACAAACAATAAAATAAAAAATAAAAAAAAAGTAAGAAAATAATAATAATAATAATAATAATAAAAAGTAATAATAATAATATTAATAATATAAAAAAAAATATAATAATAATAATAAAATAAAAAATAATAATAATATCATTAAATTAAAATAATTATTTTATAATTATTTTAGTAATATTTTAATATTATATTAATTTTTATTTAAACTTTTATTTAAAATTTTATTTTATTTTACCTTATTTTATTTTCTTTTCTTTTTTTATTTTTCTTTTATTATATTTATTATATTATATTTTATTTTTATTTGTCTTTTTATCTTTATCTTTCTTATTTCATAATTACTATTATTTTTTTATACTAATATTATTTTTCTTTCTTTTTATTTTATTTATATGTATAATTTTTTTTTATATTGATATAAGTTTAATATATTTTTATTAATTTATTAATTTATTTTTATATAATATCTTTATTTCTAACTTGAAATACTATTTGGTTAGTTTAGTAGTAGTGTAATATTATTTGGTGGTTCTCTTTAGATTGGTTGTCACTTTGGAAGCATAAAGAGTAGAGTTCAAGTATAACTTCAAATCTAAGACAAATTTTGGTAAGTTCCAAATCTTAGCTTTTCAATTATTTAAAATTTTAGATAAAAGCAAGGAAGGAGCACGGCTAGGAGAAACTTGGTGGATTTCAAACCTTATCTTTTCAATTTATTTGAAATTTTAGACAAAAGCAAAGAAGGAGTACAGTTAGGAGAAACTTGGTGGATTCCAAATCTTAGCTCTTTCTTTAAGTTGAAATTTTAGGTATATTTAGGAAGGAGCACAGCGGGACTTGTTGTCCTACATGTAACATCTAAAACCATTCTATCACCTTGTAGTGTAATTGAATATTAAAATATTCAATTATATGCATCAAGAAATTCTCCAATCTACCTCTTTTGTTAAAAGAACCTGGTTGTGTTTGTGATAGGTGCTTTAATTTTTAGATGTTTTGTAAGGAAGTGAAGTCGGATTGATGGTTGACATGACTTCTTTTTGGCGTTAAAATTGTACTTGTGGAAAGTGATGATTTCCATTAGGCATAGTTAATTGTTGCAGGTTGCCCTACAGATTGCCTTTTATCCAGTCCATCTGATTTTTGTGGTATTCACGTTTTAAAATTTTAAAATTACTTGTACTATCGTTGGCCTTGTTTTTCAATCTCTAAATTGTGAATTAAGTCCAACTAACGGGTGATTCTGCCATATTAAGATCAGCACAAGATCTTAACTTGGTATTTAGTTGAACCTCGTGCATCACTTGTATGAAAAGTTTAATTATTGGGTAATACCATTAATTTGAGATCGGCACGAGATTTCATCTTAGTATATAATTAAACCACGTGCCTTACAAATAAGTAAGAAGACAAAGGATTTTATGTTAATTCAAAAAATAAAAATAAAAATAAAAATAACTTAAAGTACTTGGTTTGCTTTAAACCACCTACTAGGTCTTTTTTTGTAAGAGAGTTAAATACAAACCATATATTTAATTGTATGCCACCTAGGATTAAGTTTAAGATAGTTCATCCTCTTATTGGCCTTGTTTTGTGATCTGGACGTGTTTTACACCTTGAATTATATATTGAGCATATAGTTGTAGAAACCCACGTATTAGAAGGAATTCGTGATAAGATGTCACAAGTTTCTATTAAAATGGAGCACGGAAGAAGACAGCCTTTAGAGCCTCAAGTAGAGTCTTTACCAATTCCAATTTTAAGAATTAGTATAACCAATGAAGAAAACCACAACTTCCAAACCAATATCCAAATCAATCTAATGATGTTATCTAGAAGATTACCAATTGTAGTACCTTTTAGATTATAAGGGGCATCAATTCCACCTAACCTTCCAAGATTTAATGGATCTATCAATGAAGATCTAGCAGTCCACATAAAAAGGTTTATAGAGGTACTTATCACTAATTTAGTAACCAATCATAGTTACTATTTAATATAGTTTCCAACAATCTTAATAGATTTCGCATATGCTTGGTATAGATTTCATGTAGAGGGGGCATTCACCAAATGGGAACAATTCCTAGCAGCCTTCTTTCGTCAATATAGGCGTGTGATTGGTCAACAATAAGCCCTTTCAGCCTTGACAAACATTAGACAAGGTCCTTCAAAAGACATTACCTCACATGTGAGGCGATTCCAGATAATATATACTCAATATGTTGATAATTTGTTAAATGAGGATACCATAAGGCACTACTTTATCCAAGGTTTTGCCATGCCTTCTATAATCTGGGATATTTTAAACAAGAGACTTAAAGATTTAGAAGGAGCCATTCAAGCCGCTTTACAAGTGGAGATTATTGATAAGGAAAATGATTGTATGCTTAGAAGGGCAAAAGAACCAATATCTGCCTTTATACCTTTGCAACATTGACATGTAGAATTCCATCAACCTCTAGCTTTAAACTATTCACAACCTTCTATATTTTCCTTGCCAATGAGCAATCTGACACCTTTAGCTATACAACCTCCACATGATCAAATTCAATCTAAAATATTTCATGATAATAGATTGGAAGAATTTAAAAGTGAAGTACGGTAAGCCAATGAGGTGTTCAAAAATGAGATGATGAATACTATGAAAGCCATTAGTGAACAAACGTCTTGCCTTGTCAAAAATCAAACTCCAAATATAGAGGCTAAATATCATGAATCAAAAATTCATACCTCTAGATTATGGTATATAAATTATAGACAAGTAAACTACATGACACAATTTTGTCTACAATTTCTACAACAACAATTTAGAGAAAAAAACCAAATCCAATCGTATAAGCCTCCTCATCAATTGAAATAAATAGGTTCTAATTTTCCTTCAATTCAAAGAAATAATATGACATCTTGTCCTATTTTTGGAAAGTCACATCGAGTAGGTCAATGTTGGATTGAAAATGGAATTGTATGCTTTAATTGTGGAGGTTCTCATCCTATGGATTGTTATAGAAGACCCAAATAAGTCATTCCCACAACTTCTTTCTCAAAGAACTATGGTAACCAAGTTAGAGGAAACATACGAGGAGTTAGATTTGCAGATCCTATTGTTACACAAAGTCCATTAAATATGTATTATGACCCTTCAAGTAATGGTCAAAATCATCACCCTTCAATAATAGTTCAAACCAATCATGGGACATTGCAAGGATCTGTAGCATATATCCAAAACCAAAATCAAAATCAACAACCCTTAACTTCTCAGGACGTTAGATATCCAGTAATTCAACTTGATGTACCTTCTACATTAAATTTATCATTTCCTCAATCCCACTTGGTGCAACTAGACAACAAGGAGATGTTCAAGGACAATGCATATTTATCTTCTTTGGTTGTAACCAAAAGTATAAATGCCAAAAAACCAATAGAATTAGCACAACTTGAAGAAGATGAGGTATCTATAGATACTTCAGAAGAATCACCTAAATTTGTGGAATTTTTAAAAACTACTCAAAAAATAGCTAAAGAATTACAAGACAAAGAATTGTCAAGGATATACTTATCAGAACCTTCTAGAACATTCTAGAAGGTTTCTAGAACTATCTAAAATCTTCCAGAGCCTTCTAACATCTTTCTAGTAGGTAGAAGTTGCTTCAGAAGCTTCTTAGTTAGTAGAAGTTGCTTGAGAAGCTCCCTAGTTGGTGGAAGCTGTTTGAGAAGCTTCTTAGTTGGTGGAAGCTACTTGAGAAGCTTCCTAGGTAGGAGTATATATTGGAGTCGAGGCTAAAGAGTTCTTCAATCTCGACAATACATCTCTTGGAGCTCTAGCTCACCTCTCTGGTATTATTTTTGTACTCATCTCATTAATCCAGTTCTTGCCAGTTCTTCTTGAACTTCTTATTTAGACTTCAAGTTTATATTCTACGTCCGTGACATTAATCTAATTCCTGCCAGTTTTTCTTGAACTTCTTGTTTAGACTTCAAGTCTATATTTTGTATTTGTGACAATTTGTTGAGATTGCTCTCATCTTAGATATCAGAGCTAGTTCTTTCTTATTGGAGTGTGGATTACCCCTCTTCTTGAAGGTACACTAGTATTTTAGAAGTTGCGGATTATCTTCCTCTAAATTGATATCTTTTTCGTTATAATATTGGAGTCTTATTCTTCTTAGAGAGAGTGAATTACCCTTCTTCTTGAAGGTCTTGAGGCGTTTTTAGAGGTTGTGGAGTACCCTCTTCTAAACCAATATTTCCTCCTTGTAGAAACAATTACTTCTATTCTTTTAGAATGGTTGGAGGTCAAGACATTAATATGAGTGAAAGTTTGGAGTTCAAGATGGACGCCATTATGAATGTTCTTGCTACGTTATCACAGAGAACTACGGAGATGGAAGGAATCTTTGCAAGACTTCATAATGATGGAGCATCCGAAATAGGACAATCTGGGCTTCATTAGCCTCAAGCTTTTATACCAAAAGAAGCAGCTTTATTTGTGGTTCAACAAGAACCATTGCTTCTACAACAAAAGGAGCCTTGAATTAGCCTTCCAAATAAGTTTGATGTCACACGCTCCAAGTTTCGAGGTTTTGTCAATTAAATCAAGTTAATAACAGCTCTACAATTCAAACGTTATCCGATGGAGGAATCACGCGTTGAATTGGTTGGAACTTTGTTTATGGGACAAGCTCTATTGTGGTTTGCTCCTCTATTTGAAAAAAGATCACCAATTTTGAACAACTTTGAGACTTTTTTGGATCCATTTGCGGAAACATTTGGCGAGCATGACAAGGCTCGGTGGGCTACAACAAAAATTTGATCGCTACAACAAGGGACTCGATCTGTATCAATCTATGCATCGAATTTTAAGCAATTAGCATGCGACATCAATTGGGATGAAGAAGCATTGATGAGTCAATTCTATTGGGATCTAAGGGACACGGTGAAGGATTTGTTGTTATCTCTTCCTAATCCACAAATGCTCAATGAAGCCATTAGCCAAGCTATGAAGTGCAATAACTGCCTAATTTAGCATTGCCAAGACCAATATTCTACACAATATACAAATCGTCACGGTGCAATTATATCAGCAAATAGTCTAAATTCACAATCGGACACAGAAGACATGCAGATTGATGTGGTACGTCTCAAATCTCTTATTCCAGAAGAAAAGAAGCAGTGTATAGAAAAAGGTTTGTACTTTTATTGTGGTAGAGAAGGCCATAGAATTGAAAACTGTTATAAGAAGCAAAATAGATGCAGCATCAAGAATAGAGGTGCATTTGTTCAAGCAAATGAGGATGCCTAGCTACAATAGGAACTGTGCGGCTAGACAAATCAAAACCAGGTTCCTCTCTTTGTACTCAACTTGTCCATTGTTATACAATTCCTTTGTTTTTTTGTCCTCAAAAACTAAAAACCTTAGCCTTATTAGATTCAAGAGCATCTGCTTATTTCTTAGACTAAGAATTTGCTAAGCATCACAAAATTCCCCTAGTACAAAAATTCAAACATGTTCATGTAGAAGTAATAGATGGATGACCTTTATTATCTGGTAGTGTCACCTATGAATCAGAACCTATAGAAGTGACGTTTAAAGACCATAATAGTTATATTATTTTCAACATTATTAGCACCCCATCAAATCCTGTTATTCTTGGTCTTTCTTGGTTGGAAAAATATAATCCATCCATAGATTGGAGGTTGCGGAGGATAACATTTCCCATAGAACAACCTGAGGACAAGCCTGGAAGAAGACCCCAAACCAAAAAATCCTTGTTCATTGGAGCAAGAACATTTGTAAGATCGTGCAAGGAAGGCACACCATTGGTCATTTATGCGACTCCAACTAGTGGAGAGCAGATTTCAACAATAGGTATATCGGAACAATACAAGGATTTTCAAGACGTGTTCCAAAAAAAAATGCTGACATGCTACCAGAACATCGACCATATGATTGTGCCATAGAATTACAAGAAGGAGCACAACCGCCTTTTGGCCCAATCTACAACCTATCACAGATGGAGTTGGCTGAATTGCGAAAATACATTGATGAGAACCGAGCCAAGAACTTCATTTGTCATTCAAAGTCACCAACTAGGGCACCAATCTTATTTGTAAAGAAGAAGGATGGCTCACTACGGATGTGCGCGGACTATCGAGGTCTCAATAAGGTGACAAAGAAGAATCGCTATCCATTACCTTTGATCTCTAGTCTTCTGGAACAACTTGGATGTACAAAGATCTTTACAAAGATTGACCTAAGGGGAGCTTACAATCTTGTGCAAATCAAAGAAGGAGACGAATGGAAGACAACTTTTTGTACAAGGTATGGTCATTTTGAGTATAATGTCAAGCCATTTGATCTTACCAATATTCCGGTGGTCTTTCAACACATGATGAACGATATTTTTTGAGAATATCTAAATAATTTTGTTATCATCTATCTGGATGATATCTTGAAATTTTTCGAGGACGAAGAAGAGTATAAGAAGCACGTTCATTTGATATTCAAAAAACTATGTGAGCGAGGACTCTACGCCAAGTTGGAGAAGTGCTTATTTTGCCAAACTGAGATGGAATTTTTAGGACTTGTTGCAACTACGGAAAACTTAAAGATGGATCCCAAGAAGGTGGAAGCAATTGTATCTTGGGAAGTTCCAAAGATGGTTAGAGACGTACAAAGTTTTTTCGGCTTTGGTAACTTCTATCGGATCTTCATCAAGAATTATTCTCAAATTGCTGCTCCACTCACTCGATTAACATATAAGGATAAGCTAGAATGGGGACTTCTAGTGGAAAAAGAATTTCAAAATCTTAAAACGGCATTTACTACGGCTCCAATCTTGGTACACCCAAACTTTGTAAAGGCTTTCTATTTGGAAATTGATGCTTTGGATATTGCTTTAGGAGCCGTACTTTCACAGATGGGCATCGACAATAAGCTTCATCCGGTTGCATTCTATTCACGGACGTTTTCTACGGCTGAGATCAACTACGAGATTCATAATAAGAAACTCCTGACTATAGTGGATTCTTTCCAAGAGTGGCGTCACTTCCTCGAAGGAGTTGCGCATCCGATGATTGTATATATGGATTACAAGAATTTGGAGTACTTCAAGTTAGCTCAGGTTCTAAATCGTCATCAAATTCAATGGAATATGTCACTATCTAGGTTTGATTTCATTATTACTTATCGGCTTAGAAAGCAGCAAGCACTATTCGATGTCTTATCAAGAAGATCATATCTTGTGCTAAAGGTTGGAGAAGCAGCGCTTGATCAACAGTGTACAACATTGTTAAAGACAGAGTAATTCAAGATTTGTACTACTGTGGTAACAATTGATGCTGACTTCCTCAACTAGATACGTGCTGCGACCATTGAAGATTCAATAGTCCTTGATATCAAGCAGCGTATCAATGATGACAAGTTCAAGGTTGAAGGAGATCTCTTATACTTTGAGGAGCGGCTGTATATCCCAAAAAGGCTAGCACGACTTTGAGTCTTTCAATCTCATCATGATTTTCTAGCTGTGGGACATTTCGGATTCAACAAGACCTTGAAACTCATTTCTTAACATTTCTGGTGGCCCCAAATGTGGAAGGATATGAAAAATTTTGTCCACTCTTATGACATTTGTTCAAGATCCAAGAACCCTCGACATTGCCCTTATGGACTTTTACAACCATTGCCTATTCCGTGTTGTCCATGGTCTTCAGTTTCCATGGACTTTATTACAAATCTACTGCCATCGAATTCATTTGAAAGCATCTTTGTTGTGGTGGATTGACTTACGAAGATGGCACATTTTATCCCTTGCAAGAAGACATCGTCAAGCAAAGACATAGTAAGGCTCTTCTTTGATAATGTATATTGATATCATGGTCTACCAGATGATATCGTGTCGGATCAAGGAACCCAATTTGTATCAAAGTTTTGGAGATCTTTTTTTAAAATATTGAAGGTGGGCATCAAGCTTTCTTCGATATTCCATCCTCAAACTAACGGCCAAACGAAACGGACAAATCAAGTTTTGGAACAGTATTTATGATGCAGCATCAACTATTAGCAAGATGATTGGACTACATGTCTATCGCTAGCCAAGTTTGCATAAAACAACACCTTTCATGGGTCGTCTCAAAAAACACCATTCTTTTCCAACTATGGATACCATCCAAAGCTTGATCTATTGAGTCCGTGAGCAAATAACAACCCAGTAGCTGAAGGATTGGTGCAGCAGCTATCGGAGCTTCAAACCACATTGAAGCTTCAATTACAAATTGTCCAAGAGTCTTACAAAACATCCGCGGATAAATTTTGAATTTAAACACCTAATCTCAAAATTGGAGATAAAATATGGCTGCTTCAATGGAATATCAAGACCAAGCGGCCATGTGATAAGTTGGACTACTAGAGATTGGGACCATTTGTTATTTAGAAGTAGATCAATTGTGTGGCGTACCGCTTACAGTTACCAGCTATTATGAAGGTACACCTTGTCTTTCATGTTTCTCTGTTAGAGCTTTATGAGAAATCATCTTTTCTTGAAAGAGTGCAATGTCCGCCATCCAGTATACAAATTGAAAACAACGAAGAATATGAGGTAGAAAAGATATTAGATTCAAGACAAAGATGGAATAAATTAGAGTACTTTGTGCATTGGAGCGGCTACGATATTAATAAACAAACATGGGAACCAGCCAAAAATCTCACCAATATGTCGCGAAAGGTACGAAAATTCCATCGATGATATCCTAATAAATCAAAAATTGACCATTAACAAAGCATGAAGATGAAGCCTTCTCTGGAGAAATGAATAGAAAAGAGATCTAGGTCTCATCAAAACATAACTTGTTGTATTTTGTAATATCAAGATAACTAATATCAAGGTGTATTTAGATATGGCTAGTGAGAATATAGATACTGTAGTAGTGGTACCATCTCAACCAAGTAGCTCACGATGTCGACCTCGAGATGAAGAATTAGAAGAGCCAAGAAGATGTCGAAGAATACCAAGCAATAGGTCACTTGTAATTGTCTTTGAAGTTGAACCAGCTTATGCAAGTAGTGGCAAAGTGATATTTTCAAGTCGTTTCCACAATGAAGATACAAAAGTTCAAGCATGGTCTCAAGTAGAAGGTGTTGGTCATTATTGGTCGCTACAAGGGCCCATGAATCATCTCCCTCGTGAATGACAATTGGAATATATTGCAAAGACTATGCGACAAATTTTTGATTTCCTACGTTTGTGAGTATACATCTCAAATAGCTTCTCGGAGACCTCGAAGCTAGAGGAGGAGGTGATGTCAAGGACATACTTATCAGAGCCTTTTAGAATATTTTAGAAGGTTCCTAGAACTCTCTAAAATCTTCCAAAGCCTTCTAACATCTTCCTAGTTGGTAGAAGTTGCTTCAGAAGCTTCTTAATTAGTAGAAGTTGCTTGAGAAGCTCCCTAGTTGGTGGAAGCTGCTTGAGAAGCTTCCTAGATAGGAGTATATATTGGAGTTGAGGCTGAAGAGTTCTTCAATCTCGATAATACATCTCTTGGAGCTCTAGCTCACTTCTCTGGTGTTAATTTTGTACTCATCTCATTAATCCAGTTCTTCCCAGTTCTTCTTGAACTTCTTGTTTAGACTTCAAGTCTATATTCTATGTTTGTGACATTAATCTGGTTCCTGCCAATTCTTCTTGAACTTCTTGTTTAGACTTCAAGTCTATATTTTGTATCCGTGACATTAATCTGGTTCCTGCCAGTTCTTCTTGAACTTCTTGTTTAGACTTCAAGTCTATATTTTGTATCCGTGACATTAATCTGGTTCCTGCCAGTTCTTCTTGAACTTCTTGTTTAGACTTTAAGTCTATATTTTGTATCCGTGACAACAACCTTCTTTTGTAGTTAAACTTGATGAAGAAAAATACCAATTTGTACGCAAGGAAGGACCTTGGACTTTTAGTACTTTTTTGAAACAACCAACAACTAATAGAACCTTCAATCCTGTAGAACCTTATGATATATGGCAAGATCTTTGTAAAGCTAGAGCCAACATTTCTTTTGGACAATTGGTTCAAGTAACACCAAATATCATAAAAGATTTCAAGAAAGGAGTAATATTACAAAGGAAAATTAAGAATATAGAAGGAATAGCTCGAATTGAAGTTGATATCACCTTGGAAGAAGAGAATGACAATAGAGAATATGGACCTGTTGAGATAGATGTAAAAATTGTCGATAAAATAATTTCTAAGATCATAGTAGATGATGGAAGTAGCATCAATATTATGCCTGAATCCACTATGAACAAATTGGAATTAAAAATCACTTATAAAGCAATTATGAAGGTCAAATTAGCTGATCAAAGACCTTCTCAACTTCTAGGTCAAATCCATGACCTCCGTATGCAAGCAGGAGGTGTAGATTATGTGGTATCATTTTATGTGATATGGTTATATGAAGAAGTAGATAATTATCCACTCTTATTAGGAAGAGGATGGTTGAGGCAATCTAAAGGAGTAACAAACTAGGGGGCTTCTAAGCCTTATTTTACTTTTGGACCTTTAGATAATCGTACAACAATCATAGTATCTAGTCACTTTAGACTCTAAGTTGTGGTTCCATTAGAAAAACCACCAACATCTAATGAAGCCAAGCAAAGTAGTTTTATCCAATCCAATTCAACATCAACTATAGTACCAATAAAATGTATTGGCCCTAGGTTATATGAATATAAAGATGAGGGTGATTTGGCCAAATGGTTAGAAGAAAATCCTTACAAAGAAGAAGACATTTATATTCGATTTGTAGAATTTCAAGCCTCATCCTTACGCATTGCTACTAACAAAAGATTGGATGCTTCTCGATCTTTGGAAGAACAATTAGAGCCTTTAAAAAGCTTAGTGGGAATCAAAGATTGTAGCCAATATATAAGAACTTCTCAAAGAAGAAGGAAGGAGATCTTTGATTTAAAAAAATTTAAAAATATATATAAATAAAAATACATCTACTAGAAAAAAGGACATGAAACTAGAAAAAAAATATATAATCTAACAAAAATTGTATCAAATTAAAGTCACAAAATAAGAAAAAAAAAATATGTATATTCAAAGAAAAATTGGAATGGCTATTGCCAAAGTCTAGAAACATAAAGACTCTTGAAACTAGACTAGGTTAGGAAAGGAGTTGAGAAGAGTAAAGAAGGCTTCATTCACGCCTCTATGAATACTATCTAACTAAAAGCTACGTGGCGATATTCTATAGAATCTCATACACATGTCTAATTTGCAAGACATGTATCAAACTTGTACAACAAGTTTTCCACATGTGCGCCACGTACTTGCCTTGTTTCGCAAGCTACCAACATATGTAACACATGGCTAGCTTGTTTCACAAGCTACCAATATGTGTGCCATGTGGCTAGCTTATTGACCAAGTTTCTAACCTACCAATCACATGTATAAAAGTGATTCCACATCTATGAAGCTTCAAAGAAGCTTTTCTATCAGATATTATCAAATCAACTTATTTTACCTACTTCTATTGGTCTATATTATTTAGATAATTTATTGGAATAAATCTTATGTCTATGACATTACCCCCCCTTCTAGGGACGAGTTCCATGAGGAGCGGTGATTATAAATTGAAGAAGTTTAAGATACGTCGAATTGTGCTTGCTACATACTCTGATCTTTGTTCCCTTTGAAGGTAGTTGATAAGTCCTTTTAGCTATCGATAATGTCTCATACCAAGGCGAGAGGACCACCTTGTTATTTGATCATTGTTGAGGCCTTCATAACTTCTTTCAAAGAAAACATTAGGAACACCATTAAGAGTAGTTCCTACCTCTAAAAGTATCACCAAATATTGGGAGTCTCTTCCAAGGTTGTGATACTAAACACATTGTATTTCATCGTCAATCCAAGGAAGGACATGTCATTCTTGAAGGTCTTCATCTCTATTCTGTCGTCTTGAAGGTTGTGATAGTCATAATGTCTCATCCGGTGTCGGATAGAGAGAATTCACCTTGGAAAAACGCTGGATTCCTAGCTGCTACTAGAACTAGTAGGGAACATGAGAGGAAGTCATATAAGTATCTTCTATACTTGCACAATATTTGTTCAAGCTTTCAAATTATACTTGTATTATACTTATATAAGACTTGTATAATTATAAAGTATAAATCCTTGAATAATACTTGTATAAATACTTGTATAGATATTTATACAAATATTATATATAATACTTATAGAATACTTATATAAATACTTGATATAAATATAAGTATATATACTTGTATAATAAGTATAAGTAAAGTGTGTATATATTCAAGTATACCTCAAAATACAACTGCATATGAAGAATACAAGTTATATAATAAGTTGAAACTAAATAAATCACTAAAAATCCATCCAAAAACTAAATTAAGTATGCCTATAGCCTATAGAAAGCTAATAATTTATTATAAAATATATCAAAATTTCACAAATAGATGTCTTACCATTTAAAAATTATGGCTAAAAAATTAGACGCTAAAATTTCCCAGCAAATGCAAAGGCAATAAAGCTCCTCTTCACTTCAGCCTTTGTTGTGATTACTTTCCTTCTCCAAATTGGACATGCAATAGCTTTTAAGAAAGCTCACTCTATCATCTAACTTATTCTAAATTTTTGCATACATGCCTCTCAAACTCCAGATTGTATAGCTAATTGATTCTACTCTTCAAACCTTAGCAATAATTTGCCCTCTTGATACTTCACGGCTCATAAAACTTTCATAAAAGCTCTAAATGTATTGATTTTTGTTTTTATGGAAAGCCTATACAAGCTACTATAAGCATTTAAAACATCAAAAAGATTGAAGAGTTTTTCCGACTTATGTGGTTGAACAAAGTCTTTGTCTTTTTTGATCAGATGGTAGTAAACCCTTTTCCACTCTCAAGCTTACAACTTTCTTTCTTCAATTCCAAATGCTATAAGAGATAGCTTGATAGAAAGCTAGCATAATTTTCTACTTTTTCAATAAATTTTACTAAAAAAGACTCAAAATCAAACTTGCAGTGGCAGATCAAAGTTTTTGCCATCACTTTTTGATAGCAATAGATCTCACTCTACTAAAACAATCACAATAGCCTTTGTTGTGATTACAAGCAACTGAGTAGGTTCTAGAATCCTCTCAACACAAAGAATACACATCTAAATTTTCATTACATATGCTTCTATATCCTTGGAGCTATCTTTCTCCAAAGTTCACTATTCAAAACTTCCTAATCGTAGGTCTAGCAAGAGGAATAAATTCCCCTTTCCTTCCATATCAATCTATGAGACACCCACATGGGCAACCAAATCCTACTGGACAGGCCCTATTCACCCCATGTTCTTCTTTCTTATCCCTCACAAAGTCCATTCTATCTCAAAAGTCAACAAGAAAGGTAAAACAATCCTTATTTTTCTTCTAATTACAAAAGAATCTATTCTAGGATATAAGTAAGGTAAGAACAAAACAAATAGTCATCTTAATTCACTAATTAAGTGACTAAAATAAATCCTCTCCTTACAATATCTTCTAAAATAATCTCTAGCACTCATACATATAGTAACAATAGATATAAGATATATAATATTTTTACATACAACACATAAATGCAGTATGACACCGGTAAATTAGCAAATGATGGCTCTTGAGCTGAATTCGCTGGTTGTTGATCTTCCATCTCTTTAATACAAACAAATCTAAAGAAATGACAAAGAATGATACAAGATAGAATAAAACCTCTATAGAACCTGCCTTGCTTTATAGCAAAGATTTTCTTGAGTATTTAACTTGGTTTTGATAGATGTCGTCAATGAAATGCATTAACTTTTATTGATGCATTTGTTAGATTCATTGATGGCTCCCATGTGCATTCACTAATATTGTATCCACGTTAATACACAAGATATTCCAGTCTATTTTGGCACCACCTAGAATCTAAAATCTCTTCAACCTTGAATTCTTCATTGTTGTCCACTTCTACAGGAGGCGGTGGCATTTGTCTTCTTCCTTGTATATCCATTGTCTTGTATGGCTCAAGTAGTAACATGTGGAATACAAGATGGATCTTCATGGACTCCGATAGATATAATCGATATGAAACTAGATTGATTTGTTCAGAAATAGGAAAAGGTCCAAGCCTACGATAGTCCAACTTATCTCAAGAACGAGTAGTCTTGATATTACGATGAAGTAACCATACCTTGTTCCCCACATTGAATTGTGGTTGTTCCTTGCGATACGCATCTACATTTATTTTTTGTCATTCTTGAGCTTCTTTTAATTGCACCTTCATTGTTGCATGTAGCTCTGACAAATGATTTGTCAAATCTTCTGCCACTGGATTATCAACTTTTGAAAAGTCAAAAGCATCAAGTCGTGGGTGGTAATCATAATTGGCAAAGAAAGGTATTTGTTGCGTAGTAGAATATATCGTATTATGATAAGAAAATTTTGCCAATGACAGAAGAGGTGTTTAATCATCTTATTGGTAGTTGATGGTACACCTTAAGTACTGCTCCAAGACTTGGTTCACGCGCTTTGTTTGTCCATCAGTTTGAGGATGAAAAGTTAAAAATAGCTTTATGTTCACTTTTAAGATCTTGAAAAGGGTTCTCTAAAATCTTGATACAAATTGAGTTCTCCTATCTAATATAATATCCTTAGGTAATCCATGATAGCGATAGATATTATCAATGAAAAGCTTAGATGTTTCTTCACCTGTGATAGATTTTGTGCATGGCACAAAATGTATCATCTTGGTGAACCAATCTACTATCACAAATATAGAGTCATAAAATCTTGAGCTTGGAAGATCTATGATGAAATCCATAGAAATAGAAGACCATAGTTGTTCTAGAATAGGTAATGGCTGAAGAAGCCCAAAAGGTCGATGATTAGGAGTCTTTGATCTTGAGCAGATATTACATGATTGTACAAAGTTTTTGACTGCCTTCTATATTTGAGGCCACCAAAAATCTCTTGATATAAGTTCCAAAGTCTTGTTGTATCGAAAATGTCCTATCACTGAAAAATCATGACGTGCTTGAAGAACACATAAATGTGCTTCTTCTTTTAGAACATATAGGCATCGTTTAAAATATAGTAGATTGTTTTTGAAGTCAAATTTAGAAGAATTATGAGACTTAAAAGAATTATTCTTGATATCATGAATAAGAGAGTCTAAGGACATATTTGACTAAATTCGCTCGAAAAAAGTTGAATCAATAGTCAATGCTGATTTCATTGCTCAAAGATGAAATTGCTTTGGTTTCAAAAAGGCTGTTCTTTGTTGCTCAAAAGCTGCATCTCTTTCTTTTGATACAAAATAAAAATGTCTAAAAAGGGCATCGGACAAATCTTGTTGTTTTTTTGGTTGATAAGTAATAATGACTTCAAATCTTGATAAAGACATACTCCAACGAGCTTGACGACGATTCAACATACATGCCAACATAAAATACTAGAGGTTCTTGTGATCCGTATACATAGTAATTGGATTGGAAGCGCCTTCTAGATAATGATGCCATTCTTAAAAGGAATCCATGATTGCAAGAAGTACTTTGTCGTGGATCTTATAATTGATCTCGGCTGCTGAATTTTTTTTGAATGAAAAGCTATTGGATGAAGTTTGTCATCTGTTCCCATTTGTGACAAAACCACACCCAAGGCAAAGTCTGATGCGTCTATTTCCATAAAAAATGCCTTAAAAAAGTCAACTCGATACAAGATTGGTGCAAAAACAAATGATGTCTTCAAAGCTTCAAATGTTGCTTCCGCTTCTTGATTCCATTAGAATTTGTCTTTATAGGTCAAACGTGTAAGTGGAGCTATAACTTGAGAGAAATCTTTGATAAAGATCCATTAATAATTGGCAAATCTCATAAAGCATTGGACATCTCTTACCATCTTTGGAATCTTCCAATTTATGATTATCTGGACTTTCTTAGAATCCATCATTAGACCATCATTTGAAATAATATATCCTAAGAAATTGACTTGAGTAGTATAAAATACACACTTTTCCATCTTGGTGTACAATCCCACATTTCTAAATTTTTGTAATACTTGACAAACATGTACTTCATATTCTTCTACATTCTTAGAATAGATCAAAATATTGTCTAGATAGCAGATGACAAAATTGTCTAGGAACTCATGAAAAATATCATTCATGAGATGTTGAAAAATAGTTGGTACATTTGTAAGTCCAAAAGGCATGACATTATATTCAAAATGTCCGTACCTAGTTTGAAATGTAGTTTTCCATTCATCTCCTTCTTTGATGCATACTAGATTGTATGCTCCTCTTAGATCTATTTTTGTGTAGATCTTAGCTTGATTTAACTAGTCATGGAGTTTTGATATCAAAGGTAATGGATATTTGTTCTTGATTCTAATCTTGTTGAGTCCTTGATAGTTAACAAGATTAGAATCAAGAATAGATATCCATTATCCACACATCTGCAATGATCCATCTTTTTTCTTCACAAATAGAATTGGAGCTCTTGTTGGAAATTTAGAATGGCATATGAAATTCTTGGCCAAATTCTTGTTAATATACGTCTTGAGTTTAGCCAACTCATCTTATAATAAATTATAGATTGATCCAAATGGTGGCTGAGTTCCTTCCTTGAGGTCAATTGAACAATCATATGGACGATGTTCTGGAAGAATATCTGCATTCTTTTTCTCAAAAACATCTTGATAATCCAGATATTGACTTAGAATGCCACTTAAAGTCTTTCCACCATCAAAAACGGATGTGGCATAAATAACAAAAATTGATCCTTCTTTTATTATATGTATAAAAGCTTTTGCACCTATAAGTATGGGTTTTACTATACTATGCTTATAGCTTTTTATTTGGTCGGCAGGATGTTTAATAATATTCTGAAGAAAGTCAAGTCTACAAGAATTCCAATCTATTTGTGGGTTATATTTTTCTAGCCATGATAAACCTAAAATAACTGGATTAGACGGGGATTTAATTATGTTACAGGCTACGTAGCTATTATGACCATCTATTGTTATTTTTATAGGACGGGTTTCATGAGTGACATCTCCAAAAGACAATGGACGTCCATCTATGACTTCTACATGTACGGGTTTAGTTTTTTGTACTAAAGGTATTTTACGATTCTAAACAAATTATTCATCTAGAAAGCATGTTGAGGCTTGTGAATCTAATAAGGTAGAGGCTTTGTAGTTTTTTGGTCCTAAATATACATCTATTATAAAACAAGGAAAGGGTTCTGAGGAGAGAATAGGAATTTCATTAGGAATTGTTCAAGGTTCCAACTGCACGGTGTTGTGATGAGAGTCTTAATCCTAAGAAACACTGGGTCTTTTTTGCCTCTAGTTTCTCAAGTGCAAGATGAGATTCATAAAGTTCATAAAATTGAAGAATTTATATAAAAACATACTTTATTAATCCTAGCATATTCTGCCTTTAGAAACCCGCCTTCAATTTTGCTCATAAATTCTAGGATATCATATCAACTAAAGCAAAATTTGGACACAAGGTACTTAAGAGAGTAAGAAAGCAAATCCCAAAAACCTTTTGACTATAGCTCATGTGGTTAGAGAGAACCATGTTGACAAAGTAATCCCTCTATGCTGCCTTTGATTCTGGACCCCCTTTGCTTCACACCTTCATTGCTCTTCATTAAAGAAGACCTAAGTGCTGAAATTTAGTAGGCTTATAGCTTATATCATGTTGTAAACACCTTCCAAATATTGCTTCAAAAGTCTTCTTCAAACTTGAGTTATAGATTCCATCCTTCTTCTTTAATTTTGTCTTCTAACAACTCTAGATCCGACCACAATTTTCCTCATAACTCCTCGAATATAATTCCAATAGCAATCAGTTTTTAATAAAACTTAAAAGACTCATATATCTACAAATCCCAACAAATTTTACTCAAAATACTACTCTAATCACAAAGATATGCTCCCTCAAATTTCACTAATTTGGAGATAGACCCCTGTCACTTTGAAAGAGCATAACATTTTATTCATAAGACTAATGAGTATCAAACTTGCACTAATCTCTTCCTTAACTTACATAGATCATGTCTATCAAATTTCACACTCAAATTCATCTCTTAACTCCCTTTATACCTAAAAAAATCCACACACATGCACTACCCATATAAACCCTCAACCCTACCTTCACTCTATTTCTCTTTTCATTCAAGCTGGTTACAATTTCACTCATAACTCTTTGCTCAGAGGTCATATTGACTTGAGATTTTGATACAAAGTAGTTAACTCTATAAGAAGCAAAAACCCAACAAATTTTGTTGCTAAAGTCCAAGTGGTTTCCAAGAACCAAGGCCCGAAATTTAGTAACCCTTACTGCCCTAGTCTTAGACACTTGCAACTTTGACAACTCATATCTCTCTTGATACTTAATCAAAAGACATGAAAATTGTTTCTATGAGTTCCTGATCTTGTCTACTACAAATCCACAAAAACTCGCACTTAAAATCCTCTCTAAGCTTCCTCTACACACCAAAACATATACTGCCTATCAAAAAAATCCTATGCCTTCCAAAAAAACTCTCCCTCTTCTCTCTCACGACTCTTCCTTGTCATCTCCCTCTTGATCTTCCTTATCCTCATGGTCAAAAAGACCTCTTAGCCCATATCTTTTCCACTTCCTCAACCTTTTCTTTTGGACTAACTTGAAGAAATTTCACTTTTCAAGATAAATTTCCATTGTATCTTCTTACTACTAATTTTCTATTAATCTTTCTTCTAATCTTAAACTTTTTATTTTAATACATTCTTTTATATTTTTCACACTATGTTTTATTTTATAACACAACAACGGTCCCTATTGTAGTTGGACAAATTTATTTTCTGACATGTTGTCTTTTTTGACAACCATACTCCTCATTTTGTAGTTGTGTCATTTCTTCGCACAATATTGAGTACTGTGCTTAGGTTCTCTACAATATAAACATAATCCTCCTTGACTATGTTGAATCTTTTCTTGTTTAGTAAGAGATTTAAAATATACCACATCAATTTGCATGTCTTCTACTTTCGAATGTATATTTTATGAGTACGTTGATATTGCTATTGAATAATAATTTTGAGGCTCCTTGTACGACTCTCAGATCAAAACTCAAAAAGTCAATTATCACACTTCACAGCAAAATCAATTACTTGACTCAATATTTGAAGGTCGGGTAAATTGAGCATTAATTTTTTTATCTCATATTCTAATCCGTAGACAAATTGACTGATGAGTGCAGCATCATCTCACTTGATATCAGTCGCTAGTTGTCAAAATTGTGAAGCGTATAACGACACTGTTTGATTGCTTTGTCGTAGGATGCGAATCTTATTGGTTGCAACATGGATCACATCATGTTCTCCATATATAGATTAGAATTCCGCTAAATATGCCTCCAAATTATCCAATATTGGATCACGTTGTTCAAGAAAAGATGAAAACCATGATAAAGCAGAATCCAAAAATAACGTTCCAAGAAATTTATCCTACGCAAGGATCTTACGTAGGATAACTTTGAAGTTGAAGTTCAATCACTAGTTGTACCTGATTGAAAAATCCTTGAAATTTAGATTTTGTCCCATCAAACTTCTTAGACAAACTAATTTTTGGTTCTCTAATGCTTGAACGGTGCTCCATCATAGGTGAGGTAATATGATTTGGTATAGATATTGATGCACCTCCAACCATCTCTATATCTTCACTTCCTATTAATCTTGTTGCTCCTTGTGGTGGTAAAGTAAGTTGATGCATTGCAAGCATTAGCTCTCTCATTTGTTCTTGCATTTGTGCCATTGCACTCTTCATTTCCGCAAGCTCTGCCATGATAATAAAATACGAAGGAAGATGTCTACTTTCACTTCAAGAAATGTAGAATAACACATTTAAAAGAAAAAATTCTACAAACAATATCAGTTTAAAAGTGGGTACTCCACAACTTCTAAAATACTTATGTCTTATCAAGAGAAAGGGGTAATCCATTCTTAATCAAGAAGAGACAAAGCTTTGATACTATATGTGCACTCTTATCAATCTGTCAAGGATATGAATTAGAAAAAAATATATAATCTAATGAAAAATGTATCAAAATAAAGTCACAAAATAAGAATAAGAAAGTATGTATATTCAAAGGAAAATTGGAATGGCTATTGCTAAAGATTGGAAACATGAAGACTCTTGAAACTAGACTAGGATCAAGAAAGGAGTTAAGAAGAGTGAAGAAGGCTTCACTCTCGCTTCTATAAATATTATCTAACTAAGAGCTATGTGGCGGTATTCTATAGAACCTCATACACATGTCTAATTTGCAAGACATGTGTCAAACTTGTACGACAAGTTTTCAACATGAGCTCCACTTACTTGGCTTGTTCCACAAGCTACCAACATGTGTGATACATAGCTGGCTTGTTTCACAAGCTACCGACATGTGTGCAATGTGATTAGCTTGTTGACCAAGTTTCTAACTTACCAATCACTTGTAGACATGTATAAAGGTGATTCCGTATCTATGAAGCTTCTAGGAAGCTTTTCTATCAAATATTATCAAATCAACTTATTTTACTTATTTCTATTGATCTATTTATTTAGATAATTTATTGGAATAAATCTTATATCCGTGACAAATATTCTTCTTCTCTTTAATTTTACTTCTTTTGATAGAATATAATATCCAAATTATAAGTCTTCTATCATTTTCTTTATAGACCGTGTCAAAGGTAAGAGTTGGATTCTATCTATTCTTACGAATAATCTTAGATGGTCGTCATATGTGAGTCCCACCAATGGATCTTAATTGGTATATTGGTTAAAAATATAGTCTTAAGTCATTTAATTATACAAATATGATGGTTAGAGAGTTTTTTTGACTATATAAGTATTTATTAGAATTTAGAAGTATTTATAAGCATAAAAGTCTTATTAGAAGAAAAGTTACAAAAATGGAGTCTTAGTAAGTCTTGGAGGCAATTGTTTTTGTTGGTTTAGTAATTTTTTTTATTATTAAGTATTAAGAGTTGGTTATTGAGACTAATGTCTACATTGGCCTTCTAACTACATGTATTACTCATTAAAAACCTATAAATATTACTTAGTAGGTAGAAAAAGCATGAGAAAGAAATCTCATGTCTTTTTAATTATTTTTGTAGAAAATAGGATTTTGAGTTGATTTTTATTGATTTTATTATTATAAAAAATTTCCAAGGTAGAATAAAATAGCCTTAAATTGATATTATCATCTTAGAAATATTATAGAGATTTTTAGAATTTATTTATAATTTATTTATAATTTATTAAGAATTTTTAGAGCAATTTTGAAGACTTTGGTAAAAATGAGTTTTACCACCTTGGGAGCCATTATGAAGAAATGGAGCAAGATTTGAAGGCCATACAAGGTTCTTAGGCTAATAAGGTGTTTTTAAACACCATGGTGAAGTCAAAAATGCAAAATTATTAGTTCTACTAGTATAAAATAGGAGGACCAGCAGTTAGTGTAGTCCTTGTAGGAAGGGAGGTGCACAAGTCCCATATGGGTTGTGGCACCTTGGATATAGGTAGGAGGATAAGACTAAGGCCTCGTGGCCCTTCTAGGACACCCATATACACTACTTGTGAACCTTGGTGAGGTTCAAACCTATGATCTTGTAACAAGTTATCCATGAGGTAAAAATTTCTATTTAATTTTTTCCATTATTTACCTTTTAACTTTGAATTATCATAATTTATTCATAATAACTTAGATTTATATGTTTTTTATATCATTGAAAAGATAAAAAAATTATCTACTTGAAAATATAATTTTTATTTTTTACTTTTATTTTTTTCTAGGTAAAAATCTAGTAAACAGACTATGACTAGTTTTATAGTGTGCAATTACTTAATTGCACATATTTTACTTGTTTTGTATTGTTCTTCTCTTTCATTGTTGTTTATTGCTCCTTATACTTCACACTATAATTTATAAGCAACTCTTAATTGAGACCATCTTATAACTTGGGTTGAGGAGTGAATCTTATCCTCACATTTTACTAGGAATGTATAAGATTCTAATTGTTTAGTCTCTATTATAGGTGGACAAACTCCTATTCTTACATATTATCTTCTTTGACAACCGTACTCCTCATTTTGTAGTTAAGTCATTTCTTTGGATAATATTTAGTAGTGTGCTTTGATTTTTCATAATATAAACACAATCTTTCTTGATGATGATGAGTTTTTTTTTGTTCAATAAGAGATTTAAAACATATCATGTTAATTTGCATGTCATCTACTTCTAAATGTATATATTGAGAAGACATTGATGTTACCATTATATTATAGTAATGTTGAGATTTCCTTATACGACTCTCAGATCAAAATTCAAAAAGCCGATTGTCATACTTCACAAATTCTATTGCTTGACTTAATATCTGAGGATCGGATAAGTTGAGCATCAATTTTTTTACCTCATATTGTAATCCATAAAATAATTGGCTAATAAGTGCAGCATTGTTTTACTTGGTGTCAATTGCTAGTTGTCAAAATTATGAAACATATGATATCATTGATTGATTGCCTTGCCGCAAGATGCAGATCTTGTTTGTTATAATACAAATTACATCATGTTCTCCATATATAGATCAAAATTCAATTAAAAATGCCTCTAAATTATCCAATATTAGATCACGTCATTTAAGAAAGGATGAAAACCATGATAAAGTAGAGCCTGATAACAGTGTTCCAATAAACCTAACTTGTGATCCTTGGATTAGACAGCTTTGGGATTGAAGTTCAATCGCCACTTGTATTTGATTGATGAATCCTTGAAATTTAGATCTGGTGCCATCAAACTTCTTTGACAAACTAATTTTTGGTTTTTTTATATTTGAATAATGTTCAATTATAGGTGAAGTGGTATGGCTTGAAGCAGCTTGAATCATCTCTATATCTTCACTTCCTACTAATCTTGTTGCTCTATGTGGTGGTGCATAGAATTAATGCATTACAAGCATTAATTCTTTCATTTGTTCTTGCATTTGTACCATTGCACTCTTCATTTCAACAAGCTATACCATGATACCATAATAGAAAGAGAAAAAAGTGTCTATTCTCACTACAAAATAAAATATTTAAAGAACTAAGAAAAAATTCTTGGAACAATATCAATTTAAAAGTGGATATTTTATAACTTCTAATATGCTTATGTCTTATCAAGAAAAAGGAATAATCCACTCTTAATTAAAAAAAGACAAAGCTCTAATATTGTAATCTTCATTCTTGTCAATTTGTCAAGGACACAAATTGAAATAGATGCATAAGTTAGTAAAAACTATATCAAAAGAAAATAAAAAGATAGAAATAAAGAAGTATATATATTCAAAAAGAAATTGGAATAGCTATTGCTAAAGATTAAAAAATGCATGAGATTCTTGATCTAGACTACAAACAAGAAAGAAATTGACAAGAGTGAAGAAGACTTCACTCTTGTCTCCATATATACTATTTATCTAAGAACTACATGGCAGCGCTCTATAGCACCTCCAACACGTGTCTAATTTGCAAGACATATGTCAAACTTATAAGACAAGTTTCCTATATGTGAGCCACGTATTTAGCTTGTTCTACAAGTGACCAATATGAGCGACACATGGCTAGCTTATTCCACAAGCTACCAACATGTGCGACATGTGGCTAGCTTGTTGGCCAAGTTTCTAACCTACCAATCACATATAAACATGTATAAAGGTGATTCCACATTTATGAAGCTTCTAGGAAGCTTTTCTATCAAATATTATCAAATTAACTTATTTTATGTATTTCTATCAATCTATATTGACTAGATAATTATTAGAATAAATCTTATATCCATGACAGTTAAAAAAATAGCTTCAAGCTTGTTACAAAGGCATAAGACTTATTTTTGCAGGGTTTGAAAGGATTTAGCAATCATTATTTAAAGTCAAAGTTTGTATTAGAGATTGGATTTTTATGCAATAATATTAAGGCTTGCACTCTCAAAATTTGGTGTAATTGGTATGACATCTTTAATTAAAAGTTTGACAATATATAGACAATCAAATATGCTAAGATTGAATAAAAATTTATTACAATTTAACAATGCAATCAAGATTTATATGATTTTTAATACAATGAGGTACTAGAAGTTGATAGTTTAGGATTTTTTAGGATTTTTACAATATCTAGAGATCTATTAGTCAAAATAAGGTAAAATTTGGCATAGTATTAAAAGACTTGAAGATTAAGCTTTGCACCAATTTTGAATTGAAGTTAATAATTAGAGAAGGAGAAATTGCTCTTGGAACATCTACATCAACTTTCAAGTTGGCGGCCGAGTAACATTAGTGTGATTTTTGGTTGAATTTCTATAATTTTTAAGTTGGATTGGACTGAAATTTTTTGAACATATAGAAGACTTATATTTGCATTTGTGTGCAATATTTCACACCAATTAGATAGGTAGTTTAAAAGTTATAGCTTGTTGAAGCTCACTTATTAAGATTAGGACTTGCAAAGAAAAATCTTAGTTACTTAATTATAAAAGTAATAAAGCAATTGGATTTTTTGTATGATTAAAGTTATTAAGAAGAATATTTTTAAATACTTTGTATTAACTTAAGGACTCTTATATTAAAAATCAAATCTTATTCTTCTTATATGAATGAAATCTATTAAAGTTACTTAAGTATTTGTAAACCACAACTTCACCCTCCACAATAAGGTGCCCAATGTAATTCTGAACAAGATAACATGAAATTTGATAATGTTATCATATTATAATACATTTGTATGGTAAAAAATATGAATAAGAATAATTCCTATGTAATATTTGATTATCTTGATTCAATAAGAACTTAAGATATTTAAAAAAAGGTTTATGAAAGCCTCTTAGATTATTTTCTTATTTTAATAGCTAATAGATAAAAATTAGTTATTAAATTTTCCATTTAGGTTATAAAAACTCTTTCACTGCTTTGAAAAACCATAAGTTAATAAAAATTGGATAGAAGAGGTAAATAATTAATATGGTTGATACTAAGATTAGATTGAAGGTAGGATCAAATTTAAAAATCATTAGAATAAGTTGGATTGATACCTGGGAGTTGACCATGTATGAGATAGGGTCGAAATTAGACCTCCAGCCATGAAAATGGACACCAAGGGCAAGATATCAAGTCAATTGGAGATTGGCGACTAAGATTAGAGAGTTAACTTCAAGTTTGTTCTAGAGACATTAGGCTTGTTTCTATAGGATTTAGGAGGACTTAGCAATCGCTGTCTAAAATCAGGGTTTGTATGGAGGATTAAGTTTTTATGCAATAAAATTAGAACTAGTATTCTTGGCTATTGTGTACAATTGAAGTGACATCTATAGTTGAAAATTTGATAATATGTGGATGATTAAGTGTGCTAAGACTAAGTAAAAACTTAATGGTGCAATCAAAATTTATTTGATCTTTAGTATGAATAGGAACCAGAAATTGGCAGTTTAGGATTGTTTAAGGTTTTTATAATATCTAAAGATCTATTAGTTGAATCAAGGTGAAATTTAGCACAGTATTAAAAGACTTCAAAAGAAAGCTTTATACCAATTTTTAACTAAAGTTAACAATTAGAGAAGGAGAAGTTGTTGCTGGGATATCTGCATCAACTTTCAAATTAGCAACTAAGTGACATCAGTGCAATTTTTGATTAATTTTTGACTATCTATACGTTGGATTGGGCTGAAACTTTTTGAGCATATAAAAGACTTATATTTGCATTTGTGTGCAAAATTTCACACCAAATTGATGGTCAAATTA
Source organism: Physcomitrellopsis africana (assembly GCA_036785485.1). Classification (NCBI taxonomy): domain Eukaryota; kingdom Viridiplantae; phylum Streptophyta; class Bryopsida; order Funariales; family Funariaceae; genus Physcomitrellopsis; species Physcomitrellopsis africana. The sequence goes on along the minus strand of JAWRVF010000599.1, from coordinate 39,165 downwards.
AGAGTTATAGCTTATTAAAGTTCACTCATAAGATTAGGACTTGCAAGGAGAAATCTATGTTATTTAATTGTGACAAGTAACAAGCAATTGGATTTTAGATATGATTGACGTTACCAAAAAGAATATTTTTAAGCACTTTATATTGACCTAAGCATTATAAAATTGAAATTCAAATCATATTCTCCTTATATGGATGAAACCTATTAAAGATTTTTGAAGATTTGTGAATTGCAACCTCACCCTCCACAGCCAAGTGCTTGGCGCATTTCCAAACAAGACAACACGTAATACAACAATGTACAATGTTTTCTTAGATTTACTAATTTCTATCAGATCTTCATTAAAAATTATTCTCAAATTGTTGTTCTTTTTATTCAATTGATATACAAAAAGAAATTAAAATAAAGGCCTTAAGCAAAGAAGGCATTTCAAGAGCTCAAAATAGTATTTATCATAGCTCTAATCTTCATATATTTAGACTTCATAAAAGTATTCTATATGGAAATAAATGCTTCGGATTTTATACTAGGGGCCGTACTTTCATAAATAGATATAGACAATAAACTCCATCTTATTTTATTTTATTTTCAAAAGTTTTTTGCTGCCAAAATTAATTATAAAATCTACAATGAGGAGTTTTTTCCTATTGTGGATTTTTTTTAAGAATGGCATCAATCTTTTAAAAGAACAATACATCTTGTGACTATATATAAAAATTATAAGAATTGAAATATTTTATATCAACTCAAATTTCTTAATTGTTGTCAAGCTCAAAAGAATATGATATTATCTTAAATTAACTTTGTTATCACTTATTGACCTTAGAAGCAACAAGGATTGTCCAATGTTTTATCAATAAGATCATATCTTGTATCAAGAACATGAAAGACAATGTTTGATTAATAATTTATAACTTTATTAAAGTTAAAGTAATTTTGCCTTTGTGCTACTATTACATCAACATCTATTGATTCTAATTTCTTTAATGAGGTATATATTGCAACCACTAATGATGCTTTGGCCTTGTCATGGACATACTTTAAGTCATCACATTCTAGAACCTTCCGTAGTCTTCTAGAATCTTTCATAGTTTTTTTAAAATCTTCCAAAATTTTTTAGAATTTTTTTCAATCTTTTAAAATCTTCTATAGCCTTTTAGAATCTTATAGAATCTTTTTTAATCTTCTAGAAGCTCCCATAGCCTTCTAAAATCTTTTAAAATCTTTTTTAGTCTTTTTGAACTTGTCTCAATCTTTTAAAATCTTTTAAGATACTCTTAGAAGGTTTAATAGAACATAGGCCTTGTAATATAAATAGGAGGCAAGACCAAGGTACATCTCAGTCTTGCCAATACAAGTCTTGGAGAAATTCAAAATGTTGTCTTATTTCTTAATATCAATCTAATTTCTTGTTTTTGTCAATCATCTAGTTCTTTGTTCTTGTCCATCTAGTTCTTTGTTCTTAAAATCATTCTAATTATATAATCTTTTTCTTGTCTCTTTGCTAATCCGCTATCTTATATCCCTAATACTTTAACAAGACTATTTAAATAATCATATTAGAGCTTTGATCTCTTGATAGAAAGTGGATTATTTCTCTTCTTAAAGATACTATTGTATTTTAGAGGAGTGCAGATTACTCCCTTTTAGATTGATATGCTTATTTATTATAATTTGATTTTTCTTTAAAAAAAGTAGATTATTTCTTTTTTAGGATATATCATTATATTTTAGAGGTTATCAATTATTCTCTTTTAAATTAATATTATTTAAAAATATTCTTTTTTAATATAAAAAATATTATACTAATGGCTTATTGATTTTTTTTTTTATCAATATGGAAATAGATCAAGTCATAGGAGGTGCATCCTCACAAATAGAGAATAGAATAATGACTCTTACAAATCTTTGAGCTCTTTTAGATATTGTATGAGAAGAAATGGAATTCCTTTGCAATCCAAAAAAAAACAGTAAATCGAGCAAATATCCAAAGAAACTAAGTAAGAGATTTATAGCTTGCAACAAGGAATTAATTAATTAAGAGAAGTAAGTAATAGACAAGCTATACACATAACCTCTCTAAAAGCTTTTTTATTAGAAAGTGCTTGATCACGGTTTGCTCCACTGTTAGAAAAGAATTCTCTAATCTTATATAATTTGAAGGCTTTCATAAAAAGATTTATTGTTACATTTGGAGATAGTGATTGAGATAAGGTGGCAGAAAGGAAGATTCAAAACCTACAACAAGAAAAACATTCAGTTGAGATTTATGTCACAGAATTTCAAGAACTTACTTGTAAACTTGATTGGAATGATAAGGCTTTTATGACTCGATTCTATTACTACTTAAAAGACAATGTGAAGAATTTATTGACCACAATGCTAAAAGTTGAAAGCTTACAAGAACTCATATCTCAAGCTATTACTTGTGACAATTGCCTATTTGAATTATAACAAGAAAGGCGATCAATTTTCAGCAATACCTATTAAGGTACATATGTTACATCTGAAAGAATATTGGAGGAGCCATTAACATATCTTGAACCTATGCAAATTGATACAACTCAATTCAAGCCATTAATAATAGTAAAAAAGACTAGATATTGGCAAGAGAATCTATGTCTATATTGTGGAAGATTTAATCACAAGGTAGCAAACTGTCCAAACAAGTTTAGAAAATTGAAGGCACGAGATATAATATCTAAATTAGAAAGGTTGGAAAATAAAGACATCTAGCCACAATAAGGACCTTATAGTTGGATACCTTCAAATCTAAAATACCAAAAAAAAGTTTCTTCCTATCTTCATATATAACATTTTGTTTTATACTTCATGTATATATAAGAATCTTAAAACAAGAGATTTCTACTAAAAATTTTTTAGATACTAGAGCCTTAGTATGCTTTATAAATAAAGATTTTGCAACCAAGTACAACTTAGTACTTGTAAAGAAGACCCATCCCGCACCTATTGAAGTCAATGATAGACAAAATCTTACATCAAAGGATGTTATTGAAGAAATCCAACCATAAGAAGTAATACTAGGAGATCAAATATTAGATATTATCTTCAATATCATTCAATATCCAATAAATTCTATTGTCATTGAACTCCCTTGATTTGAATTATATAATCCTTATATTGATTGAAATTTGTAAAAGATTTCCACAAAATCCAAATATCAAAAAATAAATAAAAATGAGATACTATTTCATTTTTTTGAGCTAAAATATTTATGTAAGAAGCAAAAAAAAAGATTATATTTGTATTGTATGCTATTCTAATAAAAGATCCAATTGAGCAACTGAAATAAGATATTCCTAGTTAATACCATGACCTTAAAGATATATTTAAAAATAAAAAAAATAAAAAATAAAAAAAAACATGTTACTAGAACATCGTCTTTATGATTGTACAATCAAATTATAAGATGGAGCTCAACCTTTATTTGATCTAATTTATAATCTCTCACAAATGGAACTTATAGCCTTACAAGAATATGTTGATGAAAACCTAGCCAAGAATTTTATTAGACATTCAAAATCACCTATAGGAGCTTCTATCTTGTTTGTAAAGAAGATAGATGGTTCTTTACGTATGTATGTTGACTATCAAGGTTTGAACAAGATAATTATATAAAATTATTATCTATTATTATTAATCTTAAGATTATTGGAATAATTAGGATAGGCAAAGATCTTTACAAAGATTGATTTAAGAGGCACCTACAACCTACTCAAGATCAAAGAAGGAGATCAATAGAAGATAGCATTTTACACAAGATATAGACATTTCAAATGCAATATTATGTCTTTTGGACTTACAAATGCACATGCAATCTTTTAATATATAATAAATGATATCTTACAAAAATACTTAGATGACTTTGTAGTTATCTACTTAGACAATATCTTGATCTTTTCTAAGAATAAACAAGAACTTAAACATCATATACGTGATATTGGAGAAACTACAAGAAATTGGATTGTATGCCAAAGATGAAGAAGAATCTTCTTTCCTTTTGGTCACTTCATGAACAAGTCTTGCCGTCACATAGTCCATTGTAAGCTCCTTCAATTTGATGGACTCCAATGCTACTATAAGATAGTTGTAGGACTCCGAAAGGCTCATGAGCAAGGTCATGACAATATCACCATCTTCTAAAAGTTTTTCAACAATAGCTAGTTGATTTGCAAGAGCCTTTATCTTGTTGACGTGAACCATAAGGTCTTCACCTTCTTCCATCTTGTAAGTGAAGAATTTCCTCTTTGTAAAGAGGATGTTGGACAAGTTCTTGCTCTCATAAATTTTGCAAAGAATCTTCCATGCTTCCGCTGTCGTATGTCGTGAAGTCTTGCTTGAGAATGCTCCGGGCACCTGGCTGTGGAAGATAAAAAAGAAATATGCAACAAAACTAGTCCTAACCTCTCTAATCAATTTCTAAATAATCTTTAATCAAACCTTAATTAAACCCTAAAATAAACCCTAACTAAATCCTAGTCAACCCTGGTCAAACCCTAAAACAAACCCTAATTAAACCCTAGTCGAATCTTAACCAAACCCTAAGAAAATCCTAAGGTAGTTTTAGAATCTCAATAACTACCAAATAAATCATTGATCTTGATTGAAATTTTTTACACACCTTATTAATTAAGTTGAAAACAAGCACATTAAATTTGAAGAAGATCTAACTTCACAAAAAGAAGAAAAACCCATAAACTTGCATGGGTGACGGCCGGCCTCCTTCTCTAATCTTAATGCTAATATTCCAGTACCTAAATCTCCCTTTCACACTGTTCAGTTGCTCTCAAATTTTGTATGTGCATAGGAAAACAAGTCTACTACCCACACACACAAATTTCACTCCAATCCAACAAGCAGGTTGCTCAAGATCTCAAAAACCCCAACTGACCTTTAAAGCTTAATTCCCGAGACCTTGACCTACTTAAACCTCAATTACACACAATTAAACCGTTAGATTGAGTTCAAATTTACAACACACATTAACAACAATAATACCCAAAAATTCACAAATTTCCAGCCATAGATCAGTTGCAAAGCTTCTGGAATTGCTTAAACCATCAACCCTATTTTATTTCACAAAATCTCAAGTAGCCGAAATAAACCCTGACTTTGCAAAGCTCTTACAAAGTCATTTCTAATCCAAATCACTCTCAACCAAATCCTATGCAAAACCTCTTAAGTCTTCTTTCTAATCCCATCTTTTGATTTGCCAAAAGACTCTTGATTTGCCCTAGGCAGCCATTTTAGTAGCCAAAGGTCTGATTTTGACCCTGTCCTACAAACAGCCAACCCTTGGGTATCCATCTAACCTATCCTAGGGATTTTATAGCCCGATCCTACCTTCAACTTAATTCTAATGTCAATCATGCTAGTGATTTATCCTTTTTACTATATTTTTACTATTTTATGGCCTTTCTAAGACAATAAAAGAATTACTACAACCTAGAAGGTAAAATTGCTAACTAATTCTTATCTACTAGCTATTAAGTGAAGAAAATAAATTAAGAGACTCTCATAAAAATCTTATTAAAATATGTTGAATTTTTGTTGAACTAAGATAATAGAGTATTAATTGAAAAATCATTTTTAGTCATAATTTCACCATATAATCGTGTCACAACACGACACCGCTGGTCTTTTGCAATGGATAATGTGTGAAAAGTTGGCTTCATCCACATTTGTCGCAATCATGCCAAAAGCCTTCTTTTCATGTCTTTTAAAGTCCTTCTTCTCTTTAATACTTGCATCTATGCATGGAGGGTCTTCACTTTCATCTACAATGTCCCAAAGGTCCAAAGATGCCAACAAAAGCTCCATTTTCACCTTCCAATGATAGAAATTGTCACCTCTAAACTTCTCAATCACTCTCAAACCTTCACCTTCACTAGAAGCCATTTCTAAGAAGTAGTGTATCAAAGAATATTGAGAAAAGAAGTTTCTATGTGATCAAAAATCACCAAAAATAAATTTGCACTAGCAGAAACTTAGAATATCCTCTTGTGAACAAAAGAGTGATTTCTCACTCAAAAAACTCTCAAGTGATCTTCTAAAGCTTCTAATTAGTATATGCACTCTTATGAACCTCTCAATCAAGTTCTTCTACTCTTTCAACTCAGTATTTAATGAAATGCACAACGTTAATGAAACAATTTCAATAACACATAAAGACACTATCAAGGTCTTTCACAATGGTCTTAAACTCACTATCCAAGGAGATAAGAATCCACAAAGTAATGTTAGAGATCTCTAAGCTTACAAATCAGAACCTCTTCTTGCCATAACATAAGCTAAGATCATACAAACTCTAACATCAGCAAACACCATAAGACCTATTCCACACAACAACAAAGATTTCATAAAACTTTTAAAACTCACAAGCAAATAAGAGTGGGCCCATAACCTATTAAAGAACTAGAAGTTAGAAGCCACAACATTTAGCATCAGCAAGATTGCACACAAAGAGAAGTGTGGAATGAGATAACTCTCACTTTCAACACCCTTTACTTATAAGTGGAGTTCACATCCAATATGCATAGACTTCATCTACATTCATCTAAAACCAGCTGCCTCTCAAGACCCTAAACCTAACCGCCTGTCGAGACCCTAGCCACCATTTAATCCCTAGTTACCTTTTGACTATTAGAAACTATGGTTTAAATTCTATATTGTAATAATCTAAGGAATTCTTTCTTGAATTTTAATAAATAGAAGATATTGTATTAGATGAGCAAGAATCAAACTTGTTAAAGTTGTCCAATTTATAGTTGAAAACATTCACAATATCTATTTTTATAGATACAGTTTCTAAGACAAAAATCTAAAGAGCAATGAAAACAAATCCATTTTTGGATAATATTTAGTGACATTTAAAAAATATCTTAGTAAAAGAAAATAATAATTTCAAACTTGAGGATAGATTGTTATATTTCAAGGATCTCTTGTATGTTCTTTTAGGCCTTGCAAGACTTCAAATTCTTCAAGTACGCCATGATCTTCTAGTATTTGGACATTTTAGCTTCAATAAGACCTTGGAATTAATATCATAAGATTATTGGTGGCCTTAAAATGTAGAAATTGGTGAAAAAATTCTTTCAATCATGCAAAATTTGTGCTTGAGCAATGGTTCCAAGACACCAGCCATATACACATCTCCAACCACTTTCAGTCCCTAAAGACCCATGGCAATTGTTATCCATGGATTTCATTACATTCCTCTTAATTTCTAATGGAAAAGAGTCAATTTTTGTAGTGGTAGACCATTTTATCAAAATGGCACATTTCATCTTATACAACAAGATTATTTTTAGGGAGGAAACAACCAAATTTGTTATTGATAATATTTATTGAATATATAGCCTTTCAAATGATATTATTTTAGACTAAGGATCACAATTTGTATCAAATTTTTTGAGAGGACTATTTCAACTTTTAAAGATTAAGATCAATCTTTCATTAGCTTATCACCCTCAAACTGACAATCAAATAAAACGGATGAATTAGATTTTAGAATAGTATCTTTGTTGTAGTATAAATTATCAAAAAGATGATTAGATGAACCTCCTATTATTGACTAAGTTTGCATATAATAACACCAAATATTCTTTGACAAAACAAACTCTACTATTCTCAAACTATGGATACTATCCCAGAGCAGATTTATTATAAATTAAAGATGTAGGAAGTCATATCACAGAAAATCAAGCTATCTATTTAAAGGCCATCAATGTAGAATTAAAATTCCAACTACAAATGGCTCAAGACCAATATAAAGACTATACAAATATTCATTGCAAAAACCAACCAAAGTTTAAGGTAGAAGATTGTGTCTAGCTACTCCAATGTCATGTTGTAAAATATTTATGTAATAAAAAATATGAATAATAGTGATTTCTACTTAATATTCAAATATCTTAATTCAACAAGAACTTAAGATACTGAAGAAAAGATTTATGAAAGCCTCTTAGATTATTTTCTTATTTTAATAGCTAATAGATAAAAGTTAGTTATTAAATTTTTCTTCTAAGTTGTAGAAACTCTTTCATTACTTTTAAAAAGCCATAAGTTAATAAAAATAGGATAGAATAAATAAATAATTAATATGGTTGATACTAGAATTAAATTGAGGATAGGATCAATCTTAAAAACCCTTAGAATAAGTTGGATTGATACCCAAGGGTTGATAGTATATAGGACAAGGTTGAAATCAGACCTTTAGCCACAAAAATGGCCACCAAGGGCAAGAAGTTGGGTGATTTGGAGATTTGCAATTAAGATTAGAGAGCTAGCTTCAAGCTCATTCTAAGAATATTAGACTTATTTTCAAAAGATTTGAGAAGACTTAGAAATTGCTATCTAAAATTAGGCTTGTATTAGAGATTAAGTTTTTATGCAATAAAGTTAGGACTAGCACTCTCAACTATTGTGTGCAATTGAAGTGATATCTATAGTTGAAAATTTAGTAATGTGTGGATAATTAAGTATGCTAAGACTCAATAAAAATTTGTAGCAATCTAATAGTGCAATCAAGACTTATTTGATCTTTAGCACAAAGAGGTATCAAAAATTGGCAGTTTAAGGTTGTTTAGGATTTCTATGATATCTAAAGATCTATCAGTCGAATTAGAATGAAATTTAGCATAATATTAGAAGACTTAAAGAACAAGCTATACACCAAATTTTAGATGAAGTTGACAGTTGAAAAAGGAGAAATTCCTACTAAGATATCTTCATCAACCTTTAAGCTAGTAGCGAAGTAACATCATTGTGGGGTTTGGTTGATTTTTTACAATTTGTATGTTGAATTGGGTTGAAATTTTTTAAGCATATAGAAGACTTATATTTGCATTTGTAAGCAAAGTTTTATACTAAGTTGATAATTAAATTAAAAGTTATAGCTTATTGAATTTCACTAAATAAGGTTAGGATTTGTAAAGAGAAAGCTAATTGCTTGATTGTCACAAGTAATAAAGCAATTGGGATTTATATGTAGATGAAGTTATCAAAAAGAGTGTTTTTAAGCACTTTGTATTAATTTAAGCACTCTTATATTAATACTCAATTATATTCTTCTTATACAGATGAAACTTATTAAAGGTTCTTACGTATTTGTGAATTGCAACTTCACCTTCTATAGCCAGGTACCTGGCGCATATCAAATAGGACAATACATAATACAATACCAGTAAAATATACAAACAAATCAATCATCACAAAAATTAGGCTATCAAATCCTTGGACCATTTATAATTCTGTATTAAATAAATTCAGTAAGTTTCTATCTTGAACTACCAAGTAGCATGTACATTCATCTAGACTTCTATATCTTGGTTTTAGAAACCTATTATTAATCAACTATTGATGGAAGAATTCTTCCACTATTAATCCTAATTGAAGTCAATCAAAGGTTTGAATATGAAATGGATGAAATATTGGATTCATATATAAGACATAGATGATTAGAATATTTTATCTATTAAAAGGACTATGGAATTAGCAAAAGAATATGGGAACCTTTAAAAAATCTTAGAAATATACTTGAAAAAGTTTGCAAATTCCATCAATAATATCATAGAAAATCTGGACTCAATTGCCATTGAAGATTTTGTAAACACCAATATTTCTTGGCTTCTAAATGATGCTTTCCTATTAACAACAAAAGTCTAATATAAAAGAGAGAAAGCCATGTCAAGACCTTCACTTATATGTAGTCATTTTTTTCAAAATAGAATAGATCTTGCTAGAAGCTTATTAGTTATTATATCAAATCTTTGTATTTTAAGGAATTTATAAGAACAAGTTAGAAGACTCTTCTGCCACATAAGCGGCTAATGAACCATTGCAACTTTACAATCTGTTGGATTTGAAAAATATGAGTAAGGTAAAAAAAGAATATTCTAATATTAAATAAGGCCATGTTTGGAGTCTTTGAAAATACGGCCTCATTACAAAAATCTTAATTCAAATGCTCAAGCTTTTATTATATTCCTTGAAGTTAGAAGAGTGATTCCAAGTGGACCAAAAATTATATTAAAAGGATATTTTGAAGATCACAATGAAGAGCAGATTCTTGGATGGGATGTTGATACAACAGAAGTTACATTTAGAGGTCATCGATACTACTTCAAAGGTCCTATTGGACCAATAATCAACAAATAAAAGATGGAATATATTGCTTTTTTATTTCGATAAATTCTAAATTTCTTGCGTATGTGATTTGATCATCTAATTATTTTGGCTCTTTGTAGAATTTGTCGCTAGAAAAGGAAGTAATGTCATAGACATACTTCAAGTCACTACATTCTAGAACCTTCCATAGTCTTCTAGAATCTTCTATAATTTTTTAAAATCTTTTAAAACCTTTTAGAACCTTTTAAAATCTTCTTCAATCTTTTAAATCCTCCATAGCCTTCTAAAATCTTTTAAAATCTTCTTTAGTCTTTTTAAACTTGCCTCAATCTTTTAGAATCTTTTTTAATTTTTTAAAATCTTTTAAGATATTCTTAAAAGATTTAATAGGACATAGGTCTTATAATATAAAGAGGAGGGAAGATCAAAATATACCTCAATCTTATCAATACAAGTCTTGAAGCAATCTAAAGTATTACCTTGTTTCTTCATATCAATTTAATTCTTTATTCTTGTCAATCATCTAATTCTTTGTTCTTGAAATCATTCTAATTCTGTAATCTTTTCCTTGTCTCTTTGCTAATCCACTATCTTACATCTTTGACAGGCCTTTGATATCAAGCATAGCTTCAATAAAAATGTTGATAAGTTCAAGCTTAAGAAAGACCTTCTATACTTTGAAGAACGTTTGTATATCCCAGAAGGACTAATACAATTAAGCATTCTTCAATCTTGCCATGACTTTCCAATTGCATATCACTTTGAATTTAACAAAACCTTAGAGCTTATTTTTTAAGATTTTTGTTGACGTCAAATGTAAAAGGCTATGAAGGACTTTGTGATTTCTTATGACATCTATTCAAGGTCCAAAAATCCTGAACATTATTCTTATGGACTCTTACAACCCTTGCTTATTTCAAGATTGTCATGGTATTCTATCTCAATAGATTTTATTATAGATCTATTGCCATCTAATTCATTAAATAATATTCTTATGGTGGTTAATTGACTCACAAAGATGAGTCATTTTATTTCTTATAAGAAGACTGTTTTGAGTGAAGAAATAGTAAGATTCTTTTTTGAAAATATATATCAATATCATAACCTAATAGATGATATTATATCCAATCAAATATCCTAGTTTATAACCAAGCTTTAAAAATATCTTTTTGAAATATTAAATTTTCTTCAATTTTTCATTTCCAAATTGATGGCTAAATAGAACAAGTTAATTAAGTTTTGAAGTATTATTTATAATGTAGTATCAATTATTAATAAGATGATTGGATCTTATATCTATTATTAGTAAAATTTATATATAATAATATTGTTCATGTCTCAATTCAACAAACATTATTTTATTCCAACTATGGATATTATCCGAAGCTTAATCTCTGGTATATATTAAAAAACAACAATCTAGTAGCTAAAGGATTTATAAAGCATCTATTATAATATCAAACAACCTTGAAGCTTTAATTGCAAGCAACTCAAGATGCTTAGAAGATATCTGTAATACTACAAACGCTAACAATAAAGAAAATCCATAAAAATTCTAAAAATACTAATTTTTTCTAATTCAATCAACTAAAAACCATAAAAAAACTTGTGGTGAGTTTTTTAGCTCACATTAACTTTGGTTGAAATCTTGTACAATGATTGACCAAAATAGTCTTAGCTATTTCATTATTATAAATGGTGAGTTGTTGTTTCATTCAATCATGATTAATTTTTATTGATATAAGCCATGGCCAGCCTAAGAATAAACTATATGTATTATCATTTATTCATTTATTTTAATTACTATAAAAAAGACCACATATAAAATATTATGAATTTTAATTTTTCTTCTAATATCAATCCAACAAAATTGACTAATTCTTGATGAACTATTTTCAATCAATACAAGATAAACTTAGATATCAACAATTCTTTTTTTTTTCTTTTTTTTTTTTCAATAATAAAATTAACACCTAATTCTCCATCAAAGAAATTAACATCTAAGATTTTATTTTTAATTTTAATTTTTTTAAATCAAAATAAAAATCAAAAAAATCAAAAAAATCAAAAATTTATGATTGATTACAACCACTCTTATCAAGATGTTATTGTGTTCTAATACTCAACATGGTAGAATTGATATTACAATCAATGATATAGAATGTAAATCCATAATAAATAAAATCTAAGTTATTATAAAATCTATGATTTATGATGCAACATGCATTAATTTTTTTAATATTGGAGTAATAGATTGACTCAATAATTGTGATTCCACTTCATGCATAATAAAACTAATTTGTTTTATTTCACTAGTTATTGAAGGTCCTTTAGTTGATGTTGTTGTTAAATGGATAGGTTACAAAATTACATAATTTCATTCTATTTTATATATAATGACCATTCAACAATTGACTTGGTGGATTTGGCCTCATCTTATTGTTTAACTTTTTTTTTTGAATTTTTATCAACTTTAAAATAGAAAGTCTTATGTTTAGTCTTTTTCTATCTAATCTTCTTTGATCTTTGATTTTTTAGGTTTACAATTTAAAATCACTATATCTTTAGAAGGTTTTTGATTGCAAGTAGTAACTACAACTACTTTGATTGATTTGAGACTTGATTCTTAAATATCAACTATTGTAACCAATTTAATTTTTACATTATGTTTTAGTTTCTTTTGTATCTCTTGATCTAAGATTTTTTAAAGAATATCTTGGTACTTATAATTTTATCAATTATTTCTTGCTTGTCTATATAAATAATATATCATCTCATTTTTTTATGATATGGCTAAAAATAATAAGTGTGGTTATCTATAAGATAATATCTTTTAAATAGTTGATTGTTATTCTTTTAGGTTGTAATGTTGTTCATGCTAACAATTTCTTCATTCTTGGTTGGCTTGTAGTTTTAATTTTAAGAATTTTCTAAATTAAAATATTTTTATTTTTATTTTTATTATATTTCCTATAGAGTCTATAAAATATATATATATATATATATATATATATAAGAATATTTATCCATCCTAGATAAATAACTATCTTTGCCATAGCTTGATTAAATTAGAAAAAATCTTATTATTTTTTTAATTTAATCTAAATATTATTGTAATACTTTTGGATATTAATTGATAAATTTATTAAATTTAGTATTATGTTAAATTCATAAAAAATTAATATATTTTAAAATAATTAATCAAATTTTTTTTTTTAAAATTATAATAAATTTTAAACAAGGTTGACTTGATAAGTTGTTAATAAGATCTATAGATTATTTATAAAACTCTTCTACTTTCTCATTTGATCAATATTTTATTTGCTTGATAATAACATAGATCTATTTATTAATTTTTTTTTATATCATTTATAAGATATAATTTTTAATTATGGCCAAATTTAATAAAGTATTATTTGAAAAAAAGTATCATGATACTTTTGAAGTCTCTTCTTTAACACGGTTCCAAATAAATCAATAAATCTTATCATCTTTGATTTCTTTATTTTCTTTGAGCGCTTGCTCAAATACTATAATGTAAGTGTCTAAGTTAGAATTTTCTTTATACATTTAGTAGGATAAAATCTTCTTTAATATGCATTTGGATAAATTATTTTCTACAAGTAGATATTATAACAAATAATACAAAGCATATGTAGGTGAATAAATTGCTTTTGGTAGTCCTTTTGATATTATAAGTGATTGGTTCTTCAAAGGTCATATTGTATTATGAATATATTCTAATGCCATACATTTGAGTCTCTCTTAGCTTAAGATTTGTAGACTAAACACCTATTATATCAACTCTACTACTTATATGTACTTTAGGTGGTAATATAGTTGATTATAATCTTTGACAATTTGGCCTTTCTATGACATTTATTCCAACTAATATGTAATAATTTGATATGTCTTATACCAATATAGATATTATATCTAATTGGTAGCTTAATTATATTGGTTGATGTATTGCCATTGATCCTTGAATAAGATAATTAGATTTTTTTATTTTTGATTTAGCTACTTTAAAACTATCAATTAATTTAGCCAAGTAGAATTCTTCATACAAGTTTTATTGAAGTGGTTTTTATACTTAAGTGGAACTCAGATTTAGCACTAGTAGTTTGGTCCAATAGTTGTCAATTTTTTTCAATGCACAAGCATACATGTAGTTTTGGCAATAAAAATCCATCTTCTTACTTTAAATCTACTTAGAATGTTTTGATTTTGATTTTGATTTTTTAATTTTTTAATTTTTTCTATTTTGAATATTTTTTTGACAAAGTTTAATATCCATTATTTTTAATATTTCTTATAAGTTTTAAATATAAATATTCTTATCTTTTAATTGAGTTTAATATTATGCCTTTACTTGATTTGATGTGTATACTCAGTATGTAGATTTTTAGGTGGTTTCTTTTTATTCAACATTCTTTGATTCTTCTTCAGCTACTATTCTTTAAAAAAAAATCTATTGTTGTGAAAAAAATCTTACTTAATAATATTGTCTATAAGAATTTTTTCCTTAAATCTAGGTTATTGTGCTTTTAATTCCACTTGGTATTATTAAGCTAGTCTTATTGCTTGTTTGACATGTTTGTAAAACTACCATCTCCTAACTTCTTCTTATTTATAAGCTTATGTTGCTTTGACTTCCTTAAATGCTATATTTTAGATGTGTATTATTTTGATTATAAACAACTAGTACATTAGGGTTTTAAATTTCAATTATATTTATCAATTTTGACCTTCAAGTGGTTTCAAATCTCTTTTATTTGGCCCTTCTATAACTCTATCAATTTACCTAACATTGTAAATCTTCACTTTTATTAATTGGCCTCATTCTTTCTATTCTTCTATTTTATACATCTTTTGTAATGTGCATTGATTCAATCTTTGCATATTTTTTTATTAAGAATAATGTTTCACTAGGCTAATATCTTAATTTTTTTTCTTATAGTTTAGTCTTTTGCATCTAAAAAATCATTCTTCTATTAATTTTATATATGCTTATTTAAAAATTAGAATTATTTTAGAATCTTAAAATTTTTTTAAATTTTATATTTGAAATTCTAACAGTCTTGACCAACTATTGATATTATTTTCTTTCATTTTCCACTCACAAGTTATTCTCAGCAAGAATAGTTACTAACAATAAGATTTGTCCTAATGCACTAGAAGATTAAAAAAACTATATGCATAATACCACATGTTTGGATTTTTTAATTCAAATACAAGCATGGTTGCCAATGTTAATATATAGATCTTTTTTGATTAATTTGCTATAAATTAAATTGAATCTATATAAATATCTTATTTGTATATTAAATAGGTTTTTATAATTTTGAAACAAAATTACATGGTTGTTACTTAATCTTTGGAAGGAAAATAATTTTATCCATCTTTGATTCTTTTTTATTCTTTGCTTTTAATCAATATAATTTGATTGTTATTATCTAAATCAACTCTCCCCTCTTCTCCTCCCTCTTCTCATCTTCTATTTTCTTAATTTTTTTTAAGAACTAAGGACCTTTATAACTTCCATTCCACTTGAATCTTCAATCTTAGCATTTACAATTCAGCATTTATCACAATTACAAATAATAATATGCTTGGCCCATAGATGTGATGTTCTTTTATATTACTTCTCTTTTATACTATCTTTGTTTTGCCTAAGAACTAGATAAGGATCCTACAACCTAAAATAATTAACTCCTCAAATTCTTAAGTTATGAATAATGTTGAAGTGCACTTATAAAATCCTAGAGATAAGATACATACTTATTTATTCTAAAAATAAAATAAAACAAATCAAGCTAAAAAAATCTATATCTATATTTTCATACATTGGATCAACTTAAATCATATAAAAAATTAGTAATCCCATACTTAGTCCCTTTAGTATCTAAATACTCCTATCTTAACACCTATCTAATTGTTAATACCTATTCTAATAAGACATTCTTTAACTAAATCAAGTTAGTTTGATTTAATTCAATTAAATTATGCATGAATTGATTCAAATAAGTAAAATATTTCATCAATACTATTTGAATGTATTGAAATATTTTTTGGCTTTGCTGTTTTAGGTTTTTAAAACCTTTTTTTGAACTTAAAAAATTCCATTAATCTTATTAATAATATTCTAACTTTTAAATAATCTTCAATAAAAATCTAAAAAAAGTTTATAAATCTTAAAAAGACAACGTGTATTTTTAATTTATACAAACCTCTTTAACTAAATTATGATTTTAGTTATCTTAGGATCTATAAATTTTATTTATTTTACATAAAATAATTTAAAGGTTTAACCAAATATTGATATAAAATATGTCTTGAAAAAAAAATTCTTTTTCATAATGGAACTTGAGTTCTTAGAATACATCATAAGCATTGAGGGAATAAAGTCTAACTCAAAGAAACTTTCAACCATTAAAAAAAAAAAAAAAAAAAAAAAAAAAAAACTCTATAATACAAAAGAATATAAGGTCTTTCTTAAGAATTAAAATTGTTATAACAAGTTTACAAGGAGTTTTTTAAGACCATGAAATATTTTATAGAATTTTTTTAAAATAATAATAATAATAAAATAACAAAATTATAAAATTATAAAATAAAATAACAAGTATGAACAAGCTTTCTAAAGCTTAAAGAAAATACTATTGTCATTAGGAGTCTTTTAATATGTACAATTTGGCCAATCCTTTAAAATACTTATTAATACAAACAAGTTTATAATATAAAGAGTCCTCATGCAATATAAAAGATGTATTTTGTTTGAGAGCAAGAAACTAAATAGGAGCCAATTGAGATGGCCAACTCATGAAAATGAATCATATGCAATAATCTAGTGCTTAAAAATATATAGAAATTTTATCTTGGTAAAAATTAACCAAAGTTTTTACAAATAATATTTTACTTAAGTATTTCCAATCAAAGATGTAAGCATCTCAAAAGGAATTGAAATAGTATGACATGATTATTTTAATGGATGTAAAAATATTTTATAAACCAAAATAAGACAATCTCATATTAAATATACTAAACTAAATTTAAATATTATATATTAAAAAATCATGTAAACTAAGTTACATGATATGATGTCTTTAAAAAAAATTGAATAGAATAAGAAATCACATATAATAAAAGACATCAAGAAAGGATATAAAAATAATAAAGATAACAAAGAAATAATAAGAGCTTTCATATAAGGTAAAGATAACACCGCTTGACAACAAAGATGGCTTATGGAATTAATGCCAATCAAAAGATGGATTGATATTCTTCAAGTGAATAAGAGTCTACATTTTAAAAAGAAAATAGAGAAAGAAGGTGATTTTTGAACACCACAACTCAGCTATTGCATGCCATGGAAGAAATAAAAACAATCCTCAATAATTTAGAAAAATAGTACTATTGGCTAAATATGTGTCACAATGTTCAGACTTATGTAAAGGATTTTGTGCTATGTCAAATGAACAAACATACCAACCAACCACAGATAAGATTATTACAACTCCTTCCAATCTCAAAAGTACCATTTAGATATATATTTTAGAATTTTATGACAAAATTATTAAACTTTAGAAAATATAATACAATCTTGACTATAGTTGATAGATTCAAAAAGACAACAAGATTCATTCTAACAAAGACTTAGACCATTACAAATATAAATACTAACACCATTCTTTGATAAGTGGGTGGTTATTTATGGAATATTTAAGAATATATTGAATGATAGGGATGTGCAATTCCACACGACATTTTGGCAACACATAATAAAAAAAAAATCAAGAATTAAGATTATAATGACCATAATTTGGCATCTAAAGAATGATGGTCAAACATGGAAATTAAATGGTATTTTCAACATATACCTAAGACATTATGTGGTAGTCGACCACAATGATTGAATTGATTAGCTTCTAATGGTTGAGTTGAATTATAATACATAAGCACTTGTAAAAAATATTGATATCAAAAATATGAATGGATCAATGAATGTAATTTTTAATATATTTAACATTTGATAACATAATACAACAAGAAACTAAAAAATTATAAGTTTGCTACAAAAATAATAATAATAGTAGTAATAATTTTTTTTTAAATACATTATAAATAAGAAGCAACAATTGCGTAATTAAAGACATCCAAATGTTTTTAAAGTAGAGAAGATACAACAAATCATGTGAAAAAGAAAGTAGTTAGACTCGATCTTAAAATAAAGACGTGATATAAAAGATTATAAAGTAACCACTTTGACATCAAGGGTATGAATTAAAAAAAATTGGTAAAAAAATACAATGAAAGATAATATTCCAATAATTATTATCATTATTAAAAAATTAAAATAAAACAATTAAGAGATGAATGTTGCTAATTGTTCTTTTCAAAAATAAAACTTGAGAAGCTTATTTAAAGTGGAAACAATGTCCATAATAAGTTGTATAAGTAATTAACTTCTTGAATTGGATCTCTTGATGTATAGACAATCAACTATGTCTAAAAGGTAGAAAGAGATTTAGAACAAGACATGTTCTAGACATAGGTTCAATGGCTTGTAATTATCTTAGTGACAATTAAAGAAAAGTCACAACCTAGTGTGGCATCTAAGCTCAATTAGTATGATGTTTTCTCAAATCTTAAAGAAAAAAATAATGGCAAGATAGGGAGTAGCAACTCCATGAAGAAATAATAGTAAATAATTTAAGAAGGGCATGTGTAATTAAGAAAACATAATCAACAAGGATGTTAATGTTTTAAAGTATGAGAGGGTGTAATGACTTTAAAAAGTTGTCATTACTAATAAGGACTTCAAACCAATGTAAGTCACAATGGGTCTCAAGACCTAACTTTATCTTAATAAGTACCTTAAAAAGTGGTTGGATAGTGGCACAATAAATCCCAAACAAAGACCCTTGAATCCAAAGGTGAATTTGAGTGGAAGTATTCTAGTGAGTGACAAGGGACAAATGCAAGTAAGGAGTGAAAGGCACCTAAGACTAACATGGGAATTAGTCACAAGAAAAATGATAAAGATTAAAAGGCACTTGGGAGTAGGGACCTAGGTGCAAGTGCTTGTGCATTGCAATGTATCACAACTTGGTCAAGCAATAATTGGAGACATGTGGTGATTGCAAAAATTAAGTGTAAGGAACTAAGGAGAAAAGATTAGATTGTCACAATGGGCCTTGGACAATTAGGGTGAGGAATGGATTCATACAATGAAGTGATGTTTCTGTTGTGTAACGAAGAACCTGAAGGAAGGAGGTATTGACACTCGATGGATGAAGCAATGCGCAAAGAGAGTTGAAGGCGAGTTGCCTATGGGTGTCTTTGATCAGGATGATACCGCCGAGAGAGAAAAATGGTGGCAGCGGCAGGACGTTACGTGGTATGAACATGCCAAGATCTAAATGTGTTTGATTTGTACTGCCACTGAGAGGATACTGTGCAGAAGTCGCACCGAAACAACACGTAGGGAAGGGGTTCACGAGCCTTCATCACGCGGAAAAACCTTTCTTCATGAATTGGTCGTCAACTGCAGGGTTCGAACCTGCGCGGGGGAACCCCAACAGATTTCAAGTCTGTCGCCTTAACCACTCGGCCAAATTGACGAGGCGGATGCTGACCCTCATCCTATTCCCCTATATACTATATACCTCATATCAAAGCACCTCGACCACATGCTCATCTCCTGTGGCCACAAACCCTGCAAGCCCACCGCACAACCAATCAAAAGATTCGGTCACATGCTCTGTCCCTGAACGAAAAAAACTCCATCCCAGCCTCTTATGAAATCGACCCTCCTCCGAGATTGAGTTGTTTCAGCCATGCCACACACCACATCTGGCAACCAAGAACCAGCAAAACCACAACAACCTCCACGCCATACTCTGTTCCAGATCGTATCTGTGAACTGTCAAAGGAAAACGCGATCACCACGGTTCACCGAGTCGACGGCATCCCGTAGCACAACTCCAAAGCCGTTGATTTCCCGATCCACTTGGTTCCTCGCATTCCACAAACTGACTGCACCCACAATCAACACTACAGAGCCGCCACACCAAAACCCTAACCAGTCATGCCATCTTTGGAAGAAACACCAGGGAAGGCGATGCCGAAGACCGCATGACCGGACGGTCAACTATTCTTCATTAACAAGAAACAATTTTCAGTATTTCAACTTCAAAGTTTTGGCAAGACGCAAATCTCCACTCACATCATTTTTTCCTTCATAAAAAATAAGTAAAAAGATCCAGAAACATTTGAAAATATGGATTGTGACATAAGCTCGTGCAGCAATCTTACATACGCATTTTTGTAAGGAATGATCCTAATAATCCTATTAATCATTTATCTTCCGAATTATGACTGAAAAATCCCTACGATGTAAGCCTAAAAACCCCCAACAGCCATGCTCTAGGGTTTAGAATTATAAAAAGTGTTCTTCTTTCAAAGCAGAATTGATAACTTTTTGTGATGAAATATGCTTGGTATGATGTTCTTTAACAAATAACTGTCTTCTGAATGCTTAGCAAGTCCCAACTTAATGTTTGCTGTGTTCTTCATTTATCACATACTCCGTTAAATGTGTTAGTTGTTTTTGTTTTTGAAAACATAGTCAAGTCCTAGACAATCTAATATACAAGAATTTGTTATTGTCAATTGAAGTACTTGGTAAAATAGAAGAAGTTGCAAATGTTCCAACTTTTTTAAAATCAGATCTAGCTTCCAAACACATAGGATGGATCTTTTGCTTTATTTAATTATTATTATTATTATTATTATTTCTTGTTGGATTTATTCTTTTAGATAATTTTATCACAGAGAAATTGTTTCCAACAACCAATGTACATTGCATTCACATAACATGCACCAGGGAAGTCCAAAAATTATGAGATTTGAATGAAATTTGATGACAATGAAGACAATATTTGAGACTTGATTTGCTGCAAAAACTTCAAAAGGTCTGATTACAATTTGTAGTATTTCTTGATAAAAGGAATTGTTAATCTATGATTCAAAAAGTATTCAATTTATTTTGTTTATGGATGTTACAGTTTTTTCCTCTGTAAAGTAGGCAACAATATTTTGTTCTTGATTTGTAAAACTTGTCTGTCATGTGAATACTCAATTAATTTGTTGTAGATTGATGATTATTTGTAAAAGAAACTTAACCGACTCTTTTTTTTGAATTAACTTTCTAAAACTGGTAGTTTTACTTTTATTATTATATTTAAAATGTTGTACTTGAGCATCACTAATCCGAGTGTTTTATATATCTTTCATCATTACATGGATATTGTTTAAACCAACAAAAATAATGTCTTGTATCATAACAAGCCAAAGATAGCTGTATAGTATATAAATCTAGAACAAACCAAAAGAAACATCTATCTGAGATGATACTATCCATTTATTTATAAATATTGTGATTTTTTAATAATAACAATGTGGAATGTGTTTGGATTTTAAATTATATATAAACTATGTTCTTTTAGGGAAAAAGTTAGCAATCTGCAAGACCAAACAATGTTTTGCAAACAAAGAATATTTATATGCATATGTTTAAGACTACTTTTTTAGTTGAATAATTAGTACAAAGCTGGATAATCTACAAAATTTGGAATGCAGTAGTATTTCTCACAAAAACAATATTCAACCTATTTTCGAAAGAAACCCAAAGTTGTGATGAAGAAAATCTTGCCAAATTATGAAAGAAATTAAACCAAAAATATATATTTATATATATATATATAGAATCCATATTGACATAAGATTCTTGATCAATATGAAGACTAGACAATTAGAATAAGGGCAATTCTTGAATTGTTTCAAAATTTTTGTTGGTAAGATCAACATAATGATTGTTTTGCCCCTTATCATTACCATGCCTGCCATGTGAACTTCATGTAAACTTTTTTAAGAGATCTTTTGTAATTGTGGAGTATTATACAATCCAAAAGAATCTTCTATAGAAATATTTTCAAAACTATGGAAGATTCTAAAGACCATAAAAGACTATAAAAGTTCTTAGAAGACTATGGAAGATTTTTGGAAACTTCTTAATTACTATAGAGTTTTGAGGAAGAATTTAGAGTTCTATACAACTTCTACAAAATTTTGTTAAAACATCTAAAATAAATCAAGGGAATCTTGAAATTGTAATATATTATATTTTTTTTTATAAAATTTGTAGTTTCAAAACAACCAAAATATATACATAAATACATAAAGTACTAATTGTTGCCAATAAGCAAGAGAAATAGTCCAAATCAAACTTCCCATCTTAGTGACTTGTTTATTGGATAAATCTTCTTAATATTATTGGGCCTACAAAGCACACAACCAAATACACCAATAGTGGTAACCTCCCATGCCACCAAATGGATTAAGGCCAAACCACCAAATACAAATGTAATAATTATAATTATCCAAATCTAATATAAGTATATATTTATTTAATTTATATATATATATATATATATATTTATATTCATAGATATTTAAAGTATCTATTTTTATAAATAAAGCAAAATATTTTGAAATGTCATCAAATATATATATATATATATATATATATATACATGTTTCATTAACAATTGAATTGCAAATAAATTTAGATTTCTTTCTATATTTTATAATATTAGGGTGGTATTTAGGTTATAAAAGCAAGCAATCTTTGTCTTTCTTTCTAATGATATCCATCATATAAGTTTAAAGCATCTTGGTTTATTATGAATAATAAGTTTATTGACTAATTATATTTTTTTAATGATAGAAATATTATTTAGAAAGAATCTTTTGAAAGCTAATGCAACTATGAATAGTAAATTTCTACATGTACCAAATAGATGGATAATGTTCTTAGTAATAAAAAAAATTAGTATTTTGGTCTTTTGTGAGTTTGTTAAATACAATATAATAAACTGGTGATGTGGTGGTATAATACATATTGTTATTATAATATATTCTATTGCATTTGTTTATTTATGTTTGCTAAGCTTTGAATCCACTTTGCTTTTTTTTACATATGAAATATTGATTTAACCATAGTTGTTCTAAAAAATAATATTATAATTTATTTTAAAGAATTTGTTGGGAATTACAACAAAAGCTCTAATATATAAAATACAATGAATTTATACAACAAATTATTTAAACTTGTTTGTGGTATTAATCAAACATCTATTTGGTGTTTAAAGATCAAATATATTTACACACATAGAGAGAAACAAGATAGTGGAATCCAATTTATTTGCTGTTCAAAGACATTGAATTTAATTGGGATCCAAATTGGATCAATTTCAGCCTCAGAGCTGCAAGCTACAGTGTGCTAACACTTGACTGGATCCTTGGTATGACAAGTAGACTCCCTTGGTTTCATGGTTTGAATCTGGTTTTCCTGTCAAAGTCATGTCCAATAGTTCTATATGTAGCAAAAACAGCCTCAATCATGTGTACTTGAAGTTGCTAAGGTTCATGGCCTCATTGAATCTGACAATCCTAAAAATGCTCTGGTTACTTTGATATTAGAAGTTGAATAAATTAGGAGTAAACAAATGAATCTGTTACTAGAATAACTTTTCTAAAACATTGTTCTCCTTACATTAAAATCAAAAGACAATTACATCAAAAATTATATCTACATACATATTCTCATAACATGAGGATAAAAGATTCTCTTGGCTACATCAATGGTAGTTTGTCCACAAAAAATATCATTCCATTAGCTACAAAAATAATAAAGAGTGGTAAATAAATAAATAATTAATTAATTAATTAAAAGAAAATAAAAAAAAATCAAAACAAAAAAAAAGACTTTTTTAATTCATTGAAGCAAGAGTGAATATTGATTATTTTGCACAAGCACCAATGTTCCTAACAAGGACAACTAAAAACCAATCATTTTTGTATTTAAAAGGATATTAGCTGCAATACCAACTGCCAACTTTTCATGCAAATACACAACCAAGTTCCACACTTACACAACAATATACAATTTTGAGTTTATTGCAAGAATTGAGAATAATCTCAGCAATAAAAAAGAAACATTTGAATGAATCTTATTATTGATGTACTACACTGGATTTTAAAATTGATACAAAGTTTGCAGTTAAGTCATTGTACAAAGGATACTAAAATCAACTTATTTCATGGCAAAATGTTTATGAGTATAAAGATAGAACAAAGTGTCATTTCAACTAGTTGAATGATATTTCAACCAGGTTGTCATCATTCAATCAATACAAGGTAGTTTCCAATTTCACCAAAACTTTAGCTTTTAATATCTGCTAAAAATATTGAATTAAAAGATTATCCATGTACAAACCTTTGTTGCCATGTTCATTGTATTTTCCACCATGAAAAAATAGATAGACATGATGACATAGAATTTGTGCATTTGAACATGTTCAGCTAGATCGATTGCATACAAAATTTGAAAGAGCATTTAGTGGAAGCTATATGACAAGACAAATATCACTTTGTTCATTTTGTTGAAGACAAAAATATTGCAGGTATAGATGTTTATATGAAGTCCTAAACACACATTGTTGATGAGGTCATTCACAAAACCATGTTGTTAAGTGTTAAAATGATATATAATCCACACTATGATTGGTATAAGTTCAAATGGTCAAAACTTTGATCAATGGACACAGATATCAATATGACCAAAACTGTAGCAACTTTGGACATTGCATTTACTGAGCAGTTGGTAATGGCAAAGTGACTCAATGAGATAACATTTACTTCTGCAATGCTGAGCTTACCAATATTCAAATGGATGAGATAAAAATGAAAAGGAAAAAGAGAGAAGAAAAACCAATGTACTTGGAAGAAGGGATTTGAGAAACAATAAGGTATAGATTATAAATTGTATGTAGACAATTCTGAGTAGGGCTTTGAAGGAATTTGTGGGCATTGTCTTAAGAGATGGAGGTTATGAAGCATAGTAACAAGAGCATAAGTATCAAGCAATGGTTTAGAATGGATGCAAACTTCACAGTGAAGTGCAAAAATATGGAATTGTGTGGCACTGGGACCGGTGCACATAGGTTGAGGGGGCAAGCAGGGTTGAACTGCTAATCTATTGGATCGCAACCTATTACTCTACCACTGAGCTATACTTTTGGAGAGATGTGAAGTAAAAATAGAATCTCTTTTGATTGATGAGAGCAATTTTGTATACTAATATATGTGTTGAATTACTGTCAAACTGGTCAGACCATGCTTTTATTGTAATTAATCTTCAACTATTTATATTTTTTAAGTGAAAATAAATATTATTTTAGGTCATTTGTTTGCATGCCCTCTATTATAGAATCAAGAAAATATTAAAAAAAATACAACTTGTGATTATTTAATAGTGAATAATGCTTTTAAAATTAGACCAAATGCATCTTGGAGCAATAAAGACTTCTATTGAATTCAAACCCCTTCATTAATATTGTTGAAGTATTTTGAAACACCTTATTTATTTATTTTTAGTTGTTACAAGTCCAAATACGTTTTTGTTAGTCTCACAATTATTCAAATTAATTGAAGTTCATAATGCTTGTTTTATAAATTTTAAGATTGTATACATGCCTCAAAAGTTAAATCACAACTTTTTATTACAATATTTATCAAAGAATATTTAATTAGAATATAGAATTGTAAATGGTCCAAGTCTTTGATAGTCTAATTTCTATGATGGCCGATTTGTTTGTATATTTTGTCAAAGTAGTTAGACTCAATCTCCTACCTTAAACTTTAGATGGTTCTTATGATAAATATTTGTATAGTCTTTATATCAATTTTGAGCCATTTACAATTGAAATTTTAATTCTTCATGGATGGCTTTTAAGTAAGTAGCTTGATTTTTTGTAGTAGAGATTCTTACATCTTTAATTTAGAATATATCTACTCTGGGTGGTATCCATAGTTTAAGAAGAATGGAGTTTGCTTCATTGAAGAATATTTGGAGTTATTATATGCAAACTTAGCCAATAGTAGGAGGTCCATCCAATCATCTTATTGATAATTTATATTACAACAAAGGTATTGTTTCAAGATCTGATTTACTCATTCTATTTGACCATTGATTTGAGGATGATAAGCAAATAAAAGGTTGATCTTGACCTTCAAAAGTTAAAATAGTCTTCTCCAAAAATTTGATACAAATTGTGGTCCTCAGTTCAAAATGATATCATTTGAAAGGCCATATATTTTATAAATATTATTAATAAAAAATTTAGCCATTTCTTCTCTAAAAATAGTCTTATTATATGGGATGAAATATGCCATCTTGGTAAGATGATCTACCACCACAAAAATTGAATCTTTTCTATTCAAAATTGGCAAGTTTATAATAAAGTCCATAGATAACAATTGCCGTGGACTATTAGGAACTGGAAGTGGTTGAAAAAGTTCATATATTTGGTGTCTTGGGACCTTTACTTGGATAGAAATTTTACATAATTGGATGAATTTTTTCACCAATTTCTACATTTGAGGCTATCAATAGTCTCTTGATATTAATTCCAAGGTCTTATTGAAGCCAAAATATCCAACTGCTGGAAGGTCATGTCGTGCTTGAAGAATTTGAAGTCTTGTATGGTCTAAAAGAACATATAAGAGATCCTTGAAATATAACGATCCGTCCTCAAACTTGAAATTATTGTTTTCTTCCACATATGCATTTTTTAGATATTGCTGAATATTCTCTATAAATGGAGCTGTCTTCATTGCTCTTTTGGATTTCATCATGAGAATTGTATCTGTATAGGTAGATATTATCAGTGTCTTCAATTACAAATGAGACGGCTTCAACATAACTAATTTTTGTTAATCCAATACAATGTTTTTTATTCTTAACACAAGATATAATTATTGAGAAAGAACATTTAGTTTTCCTTGAAGTTTTTCTGGGCAATATGGAATCACAAAATCAAATTGAAATAATGACATGCTCTATCGTATTTGTTGGCAATTTAAAACTCGAGCACTCATAAAATACTCCAAGTTTTTGTAATCAATATATACCATGATCTTATGTTGAGCCTCTTCCAGCAAATGGTGCCACTCTTCAAAAGCATCAATAATAGCTAATAATTTTTTGTTGTGGATCTTGTAATTGATGTCTATAATTAAAAAAATTTGAGAACAAAAGGCTACTAGATATAATTGACCATCATCACCAATTTGAGAGAATATAAATCCAAATGCAAAATTTGAGGCATTTGTTTCCAAAATGAATGATTTTGTTGGATCTACATGGATAAGTATAGGGATTGAAGTGAAGGATTCATTTAGCTTCTTGAATGCTTCTTTAGCCTTGTTGTTTCAAATAAGTTTCTCCTTGCTTGTGAGTTGTGTTAATGGAGCTACAATCTTGGAATAATCTTTGATGAAGATTCTATAAAAATTTATAAATTCCAAGAAACATTATACATCTCTAATTAATGATGATTGTTTCCACTCTATAACACTTTGTATCTTCTTTGGATCTATAAAAATTTCATTTTTTGAAGTAACATATCTCAAAAACTTGACTGATGGTTGATGGAAAGAATACTTTTCCAATTTGGCATACAATCCACTTTCTTGTAGTTTTTCTAATATCATACATACATGATGTTCATGTTCTTGTTTGTTCTTAGAAAAGATGAAGATATTGTCCAAGTAGATGACTACAAAGTCATCTAAGTATTCCTATAAGATGTCATTTATTATATGTTGAAAGATTGCACATGCATTTGTAAGTCTAAAAGACATAATATTATATTCAAAATGTCCACACCTTATACGAAATGTTGTCTTCTATTAATCTCTTTATTTAATCCTGACTAAGTTATAAGTGCCTCTCTAATCAATCTTTGTAAAGATCTTTGTATGTCTGAATTATTTCAATAATCTTGAGATTAATAGTAATGGATAGTTATTTTTTATAGTTACCTTGTTTAAACCTTGATAATCAACACACATATGTAAAATACCATCATTCTTCTTCACAAACAAGATAGGGGCTCCCACAAGTGATTTTGAATATCTAATAAAAATTTTGGCTAGATTTTCATGAATATGTTCTTACAAGGTTGTAAATTCCATTTATGAAAGATTATAAATTGGATCAAATGTAGGTTGAGGTCCATCTTGTAATTTAATTACACAATCATAAAGATGGTGTTTTGATAATATATTTGCTTTCTTCTTTTCAAATATATCTTTAAAGCTAAAATATTGATTCGGAATATCTTACTTTAGTTGCTTCATTAGATCTTTCATTGGAATATCATACAATGCAAATGCAGCCGCTTTTTTTTGCTGCTTGTATAAATGCTTTAGCTCCACAAAATAAAGTAGTATCTTGTGTCTTCTTTTGGTGTTTAAATCTTAAAAAAATCTTTCTCAAAATCCAATCAATATGAAGATTATATAATTCAAACTAAGGAAGTTCAATAACAATAGGATTTATTGGACATCGAATGATGTTGAAGATATTGCGTGATACTTGATTTCTTAGTATTATTTTTTATGGTTGGATTTCTTCAATAACATCTCTTGATGCAAGGTTTTGTCTATCAATGACTTCAATTGGTGTAGGATGGATCTTCTTTACAAATATTAACTTGTACTTGGTTGTAAAATTCTTATCCATAAAGCATATTGAGGCTTGATTATCTAAAAGGATTTTAGTAGAAATCTCTTGTTTTAGGGTTCTTATATATACAAGAAGTATAAAACAAGATGTTGTATCTGGAGGTAAGAAGAGACATTTTTTTTATATTTTAGATTTAGAAATGTCCAACCACAAGGTTCTTACTGTGGCTGGATCTCTTTGTTTTCCAACCTCTCTAATTTAGATGTTATACTTTGTGCCTTGAATTCTCTAGACTTGTTTGGATAGTTTGCTGCTTTTTAGTTAAATCTTCTACAATATAGACATAGATTCTCTTGTTGATGTTTAATTTTTTTTGTTGGTATTAATGGCTTGAATTGAGTTGCATCAATTTGCATGGATTCAAAATATGTTAATGGCTTCTTCAATATTCTTGAAGATGTAACAAATGTACCTTGATAGATATTGCTGAAAATTGATTGCTTCTCCTATCATAATTCAAATAGGCAATTTTCACAAGTAATAGCTTGAGATATGAGTTCTTCTAAAGAACAAAGAATTAGATCATTGATAAGAATAAAAGATTTGATTAATATCAAGAAATAAGGCAATAGTTTGGATTACTCTAAGACTTATGATAGCAAGATTGAGGTGCACCTTGGTCTTGCTTCTTATTTATAGTACAAGGCATATAACCTATTGAACCTTTGAAGAGTATCTTAAGAGATGCTAGAAGATTGATAAAGATTCTAGAAGACTAAAGAAGATTCTAGAAGATTTTTAAAGGCTATGGAAATTCTAAAAGCTTGAAGAAGGTTCTAGAAGGTTCTAGAAGATTATAGAAGATTTTTAAAAGACTAAAGAAGATTTTAGAAGATTTTAGAAGGTTCTAGAAAACTATAGAAGATTTTAGAAGATTCTAGAAAATTATAGAAGATTTTAAAAGACTATAGAAGGTTCTAAAAGATTATAGAAAGTTCTAGAATGTGGTGACTTAAACTATGTCCATGACATCACCTCTCCTTTTAACAATGAGTTTCACAAGAAGCCGAAGTGATTTGTTGATCAAATCACATATCCAAGAAATCTAGAATTTTTTGGAGTAGAGAAGCAATATATTCCAACTTTTATTCGTTGGTTATCAATTCAACATGACCCTTGAAGTAGCATCAATGACCTCTAGATATAACCTCTGTTATATCAATATTCCATCCAAGAATCTGCTCTTTATTGCACTCTTCAAAACATGCTTTGAATATAATTTTTACTCCACTTGGAATCATCCTTCTAACTTCAAGGAGTATTATCAAAGCTCAATTATTTGAATCAAGATTTTTGTGGTGAACCAATATCTCCAAAGACTTCAAATGTGGTCTTATTTGATATTAAAATATTCCTTCTTTACCTTGTTCATATCCTTCAAATCCAACACATTCTGAAAGTTACAATGGTTTTTCAATTGCTTGTGTGGTAGAAGAGTCTTCTAATTCTTATTCCTACAATTTTTTTGAAACATAAAGATTTGACATGATAACTAATAAGCTTCTAATAAGATCTATTCTATTTTAGAAAAAATGACTATATAAAAATAAAGGTCTTGGCATGGCTTTCTCCTTTTTATATTGATCTTCTTATGTTAATAGAAAAGCGTCATGTAAAAACTAAGAAATGTTGGTGTCCACAAAATCTTCAATGGTGATTGAATCTAGATTTTATAGAATATTATTGATAGAATTTGTGAACTTTCTTAAGTGTATTCCTATGATTATTTGAAGGTTCTTACATTCTTTAGCTAACTCCATAGTCCTTTTTATGAATAAAATATTCCAATTGTTTATGTATTATATGTGAATCAAATATTTCATCCACTTTATATTCCAACTCTTGATTGACTTCAACTTAGGTTGGTGGTAGAAGAATTCTTTTAATAATACTTGATTTATAATAGATTTTTAGAAGTGAGATATGGAAGACTAAATAAATACGCATGCTACTTGCACTAAAACAGAGCTGCGTTAAAAATGACGGAATTTAATGCGCATTTTAACACTATTTAATAGGAATTTTAAAGTATCAAAAAAATAACATCGTGTCACCTTGGTTATCAACTTTGAGAGGGGTTGAATGGTTTTGTTATAACCATTTAACAAACATGTTAAATTTTGTTTCTTCATATTAATCTCTCCATCCTCCATTGTCCACATGGAATATTTTTCATCTATGCTCTTTCCAGCATGGCAAATGACTTGGAAAGGGAAGTCCACACTAGCGCGCTGACATGTCTTCCATGTGGAGTGTTCCACATCTCCTTTGACTTTTGACTCATGTGGCCATGTCAGATGTCCACCTCATTATTTATGCTGATCTGGCAAAGGGTGACGTGTTAAATTGTATTAAAATTTTGTGTTGAATTGTGTTAAAATTTTGTGTTAAACTGTGTTAAAATTTTGTGTTAAACTGTGTTAAAATTTTATGTTGCATTGTATTAAAAATTTATGTTAAATTGTGTTAAAAACTTCTGTTAAATTGTGTTAAAGATTTGTGTTAAATTGTGTTAAAATTTATATTAAATTGTGTTTAAAATTTGTGTTAAACTTTGTTAAAAATTTGTGTTAAACTATGTTAAAAATTTATATTAAACATAATGATTCCTGTTAAAATATTATTTCAATATGATAATCAAGTTATTTACATTTAATACAATTTTAACATATAATAATTATTATTCTAACAGAATAACTAACTGAACTTGAAATTATAACGCACTTATTTAAAACATACTATCAAATGTTTAAATATCAAAATTAACAAGAGCTTGCAACTTTAACGCCAATAGTTGCATTTATGACAAAACCTGTTTTAATATCAACTGTTGCTTTAGTAACAACCCTGTCCACTACAAATTTTAATCCGTATGATATTAAGTAAACAAAAAATTACAATAACTATATATGCTAGTATCCTACATATAATCTACTCTATGTGCATCTTCCAGAACACTCGACCTCTCCGTGCGGCGCCGATTCTTCCAAAAACTGCCCAGCCTCCCCTTATATTTAATTCCCCTTTTGAAACTTGGACCTTGTTTTCCTATGTTGTAAGAACTAATATTTCATTGTTAAATGTAGTAAGTGCTTATTTTACTTTACTAACATGTACAAAAATCTGAAAACTAATTATAACTTGGGATACATACCTTTGGTGGGTCTGATGTTGTATCCTTCTTTGAGTTTGTTTTTTCTCAAGTTGCACATTTCTGTCATAAAAAATAAAAAAACACCCAGAAAGAACATGAAACAAGTTGTACAATATACTATATAAAATTTGGGCTATTACAAGCCTTCCAAAAAACTATGAAGTACAAATTAACAATTACCAATCAAATGTAAACATTGCAGAAGCCTTACTAGATTTTTAGTCTCATCCACCACAGTGTCCTCTTGTGATGTAGAAACGGCCACAAGTTTAAGATCCTAATAACATACAACCACCAATATCAAATACACACTATAAACACAAAGAATTTGTAATATTTTTCCATCAACAAAATAACATAAAATAATATAATATAATTTAAGACAACATAAATTAACATAATATATAACATAAAATAATATAATTTAACGTAACATAATGTAACATAAGATAACATAATATGACATAAAATAATATAAAATAACATAAATAAACATCAAATAATATAACATGTAAGTTAAAAAGATACATGCTTACCTCATACTTATGAATCAAATACTCTGGCCAGATAAGAAAATGCCCCACAACATCCTTCAAGTTCGTGACATGTTCCACAGGAAATGACAACACCTTAAAATCACAAATTATATTCTTGACCTCCACACCGATATTGCCAATACTCACGGGCTTGCAATGTATTTTTCCTCCCGCGACTTGGTACACTTGTCCCCTTGCAACTACAAGGTAAGGATTCTTATTGGTAGGAGACCCCAACAGATTCATTCTATCCCTAATGGTGAAAGAATTCACTGGAGCGACGGAGGCACTTCATTAACCGACAAGTTCTTTTGAGGTTGGAGCACCTCACGTGCCACCTACACCTGAGGCAGTGCAGACACCTCACAAATCTTTGATGCCTTAGGTAGCAATGGCACCTCTAGCATGTGAGGCACCTCAGGCTTTGGAGGGACCTCAGGCATTGGAGGCACCTCTGGCGCCAACATCACCTGAGATGGCACAAGCACCTCACAATTTGAAGGCAGGTTTGATGGCAGTACCTGCTCATCACACCCAATTGGTGTCACGTCACCGACACACATTGGTGCAATTTCATCGCTTTTTTCATGCTCCAAAACCAATGTTAGAGCCTGTCTAGTCACATCTATGCCTCTTGAAGCAGAATTCACTGCTTCACTTCCACCACCCACTAACGAACTGCTGCCAAAACATGTTGAGTGGAGATCTTTCATCATCACTTGCATCGCCTCCAATGTGCGTAGTTGCGACTCTTGGGCTTACTCCAGCCTATCCAATTGTTCATCTCTTTTGTCAGCCTTCTTGTGGTGAAGTTGTCTTTTTCATGATAATCGGGCTTGTTGTTCTTATTCCTTTATGGGTGCTACCTCCTCGCTAATCTTAGACTCAGTTGGCTCCCGTTCCAAGTAGATGCTCTAAAATCAATATCAATTGCAAAAGGCTTGTCATAAAGAAGTTTTTTATAGCCGACAACAAATACAAGAAGCATATTATTTAAGCTACAGAATTGACTACAACAAATGCAATGTCAAAAGCATCAAACTTCCCACCAAGCTTGTGAGGAAAAAATAATTTTGTAACTTATAAAATAATACAAGCAGACTGGCCACAACATTAATAAGATAAATACAATTGCATAGCATCAAAAGAAAATAAAATCCTAAGCAGCTTCAACTTCCAGCCGGAGTCAACAATTTAAATTATTTTTTTTCCACATATACAAGCAAATTGTGCATAGCAACATAGCAATTCAGTAATCGGAACAACATCAATATTAATTGTATACAAGAGGAATGATAAATTTCACTAGCGGTGGATATAATACTTATAATAAGACGTGCCAATTTTAACACATTGTTTTAATATAAGTATGAAATTTTAACAGCTTTGTTTAATATGACTATTAAAATCATGTTAAAAACTGTTAAAATTTTATATTTTTGTTAAAATAGTGCATTAAAATGTAATAATTTAACAGATACTTATAAACTTTAATGATTCTAAGGTAACGGGGATAGAAATTTTTTCAAAAACAACCTGACTAGATACAATATCAACAAGCAAAATGACGCAATGTGTACAACAGCAAAGGAAAGCCACATACTACACAGCTTGTGGCAATGAAACAACTCAAAAGAATTGAAAAAAAAAATTAAAAAAATCCAAATTAAAAAAAATAGATAAGACAGTTGGTCCAGGTCTCAGGAAGACCTGAAAATCATAGGACCATGCCTTCACATGCTAAAAAAATTAATCATTGTCAATTCGATTGAAACCAAAAAAAAAAAATCTAATCTTCAAAAAGTATCCAATCATGTCATGGACATATACATAGTTACCTATATGATCAGATAGAATTAGATAAAAGAAGGTAAAAGCAGGTTAATTCCATAATATCTTTAGAAAAACTTCCTAGAAACTTCATAGATGCTGCTTTGACTTTATAAGTGTCCATAGTAGACTTTTGGATTAGAAACTTGGTCAATAAGTTAGCCACATGTCGCACATGTTGGTAGCTTGAAGACCAAGCTAAATACGTGGCAAACATATAGGAAACTTGCCCTGCAAGTTCGACACGTGTCTTGCAACTTGGACACGTGTCTTGTAAATTGGACACGTGTTGGAGGTCCTATAGAACGTCGCCACTTAGCTCTTAGGTAGATAGTATAAATAGAGACAAGAGTGAAGCCTTCTTCACTCTTGTCAACTCCTTTCTTGTTTCCAGTCTAGTTCAAGAGTCTCTAGTTTTCTTGTCTTTTGGCATTAGCCATTTTAATTTCTTTTTAATATATATACTTCTTTATATTTATTTCTTTGAGAGAGGTCTCACTTGTTTATTTGACTTCATCCAGTTATTATCCTTGACAGATTGACAAGAGTACACATACAGTATCAGAGCTTTGTCTTTTCTTGATTAAGAGTGGATTACCCTTTTCTCTTGATAAGACATAAGCATATTAGAAGTTGTGGAGTACCCACTTCTAAACTGATATTGTTTCTAGAATTTTTTTTCTTTTGAGTGTGTGTTCCGTATTTCTTGAAGTAAGAGTAGACATCTTCCTTTCTATTATATTATCATGGCAAAGCTTGCGGAAATGAAGAGTGCAATGGCACAAATGCAAGAGCAAATGAGAGAACTAATACTTGCAATGCATCAACTCAGTTTACCACCACAAGGAGCATCAAGATTAGCAGGAAGTGAAGATGTAGAGATGGTTGGAGCTACGTCAATATCTACACCAAACCATGCTACCTCACCGATGATGGAGCACCGTTCAAACGTTAGAGAACCAAAAATCAGTTTGCCTGAGAAGTTTGATGGCACAAGATCTAAGTTTCGAGGATTCATCAATCAGGTACAACTGGTGATCAAACTTCAACCTCAGAGTTATCCTACGCAAGGATCCCAAGTTAGGTTTATTGGAATGTTACTTTCGGGTCCTGCCTTATCATGGTTTTCATCTTTTCTTGAACGACGTGATCCAATATTGGATAATTTGGAGGCATTTTTTGCGGAATTTCGATCGATGTATAGAGAACATGATGCAATTTGTGTTGCAACCAACAAGATTCGCATCCTACGACAAGGCAATCGATCAGTGTCATTATACGCTTCACAATTTCGACAACTAGCGACCGACATCAAGTGGAATGATGCTGCATTAATCAGTCAATTTCTCTACGGATTACAATATGAGATAAAAAAGTTAATGCTCAATTTACCCGATCCTCAGACATTGAGTCAAGCAATTGATTTTGCTGTGAAGTGTGACAATCGACTTTTTGAGTTTCAATCCGAGAGTCGTACAAGGCAGCCTCAACGTTATTATTCAATGGCAACATCAACATCCTCACAAAACGTACATTCGGAAGTAGAAGACATGCAAATTGATGCGATACGTTTTAAACCTCTTACTGAACAAGAAAAGATTCGTCGTCGTCAAGAGACTTAGTGCTTAGGTCTCTTTTAGACTTTATAAACTCTGTTAGAATATCCATTGCTTATGCCTTTGCAAAAAGGAGTTAGAAGCCCTAGCAGGTATACTTATTAGCCAATTCATTTATAACAATACCATGGAAAAGTTCATCCCATCATACTCTGTAGTAACAGATACAATATAGTCGAATAGTAAGGCAGGATATATGCGACAGTGAACTCCTTCTGGAGGCTTAGGATCTATCTTCTCTTGTTTGGTATTATAGAAGCTAGTCCATACCTTTGAATCTTTGTTACTTATAATAAGCTTTGCATACATTCTCATTGTTGTAGTACCATCTTTTGTGAACTCCTTTAATGGGTGCTTGAACATATCATCTATTGTATCCTTCGATACTTTGATGCCGACTTCCTTTGAGTGCTTCATGATATACTCTTTACAGCGATCGTATATTGCATGCACATTAGCACAGAATGCATTCTCATTAGTATCTTTATTGTCCTCTACGCCTATACTAATGCACATGCTCTTGCTTCCTTTGTTACTAGAACCTGAAAAGGAATCATTCTGTATTCCAAATGAATAAAACATACATCCTTTTGGTGCTAGTATCAGAGGATACTCTGTTCCATTCTCTGCTTTGTACGATATACCAACTCTTTTCCCAGCAGATGGAACTACAGGTTTCCCTTTTGATCCAGAAGCTTGAAACGTATCTGTTACGGGTGTGAACACTATGTTCAAAGGATTCAGATCATATATAATTCTTCTTTTTGAGGCCATGACTGGTTGATATTGGTAATGTGAACTACAAAGTAGTATTATTTATCAGTTGACCACATACATATCACTCTCTAATAGAATCTTAATCATGACATCTGCAAGCTCCCTCTTTGTTCTAGTAAGCATCCACCTATATAGTTTCTGTCTTGTATTGTAAGGAAGTGGTAGCATACTATCGTACTTTGAACTTGTAAAGGTTTTTATAACACGTATTATTTTTGCACTTATGATATTTTCTTCACTTGAGAAATCAGAGAATGTATGTCCTATAAGATCCATAATATTTGTTTGCTTAGTTTCATGTGAGAGTAGGTACAACAGTATATCCATCATCATCGATCCACTATGTGAATCTATACATCTACCTCTATTAATGCTTCTTAGGTCCTTAAGCGATCTCTCTTTGTTCTCAGACAAGGAATTACGTATCCTAAATCTGTTATCTCCATTGGAAAATATTGCATATATCTTATGTCTTGTCTCTATTATATCTCTAGAACGTTTTGACTTTGATATTATCTTTCGTATTATATCAAGTTCATCTTCTGCACTTACTGCTTTCCAAGTACCATCTAGTACTCTTGTCTTCATACATACTTTGAAAGACTCAGAAGATAGGACATATGAATAATTGTCCTCTGCTGTTCTGTAAGATAGTATGTGATAATACCTATTATTAATATAATCGAAAGAATTCTCAAAGAATAGACTAATAACCTCGTTGCCACTTAATATTGCTGATTCAAGTAAGTGTATCTTTTGCGACATTGTCATTGACGATACGATGTATATAAGATCTCTTTTATTTTTGTATAGCACCTTTGTAAAGTAGTTAACATTCGTGTTGGTACTTTGTTTAAAGCTTGATAAGTGTGTATCTCGATTGGACATAATAGCACGGTCTAAGTGTATTGTTCCTCTTACCTCTTTTATGCACGTTCCATCGTCAAGAGCAATACCTTTTCCAATTAAAGCCTTTACTACACTCTTCTTAATATCTAATAATGTACTTATAGTGTCTATTGAAAGAGACTCTGTTGATTTTGTAACGGTGTCTCGTATAGAGACCTCTATATCATCACAGTACCATAAGAGATATGATGATATGTCATCACCAAATTCGCTTCTTATTGTTGTAGTATCAACATTTAAGTAATAATCAACACAACAACTTCTTATAACATTCTCTACATCTTCTATGCGCTTTGATTTCTCCTCTGAGATTAAATACTTATACATGTCTATGCTTACAGATGGCACACACTTATCACTCCTACTTGCAAGAGCTATATGTCTATAGACATGTATTGACCTTTCTTCTATCTTTAGAAGATTATGTGATTGACTCCTTACTGCTCTTCCAATTGCTTGTACTATTGTTGACTTGTTCCAATGAGGAGTGACAATGTGAACTTGTCTTACATTAGCCAAACTCATACTCTCTCCACTGATTCTGCTACCAAGCAATACCTTAACATATTCTCCATATTTGTTCTTTGGAGATCTAAATCCATCTAATCTCTTCTCTAGATTGGAACAAGCAATAGTATCTCCTGTGTACAATGTGTACCGTAGACCCTTATCAATCTCATCAAGATTCTCGCCATCGTATAGCTGGTATCCAAAAAGTTCAAATATGCAGCTCATCATAATTAGTCCCGTTCCTTTGACTTCTTCACAGAACACAAATGCCAGCATATCTTTATTGCTCTTTATTATGCTTAGCATCTTTGAGTACTTACAAGAGTATAAACATAAGTTATTTCTTGTTAGATGTTGTGTAACTTCTTCACTGAGTGTATACTTTATCTTATTATCATGCTTAACTCTTACGATCTTTGCAAAGGCTTCAGCACCATATGTTCCATCCCAGAATGTCATTAGAGAGCAATATATAGAGTTTCTGTACACAGCGTCATCAAGATTATTAACATCTATCTTTTTATATGCTTCAAGTTGGTACCCTCTCATATAAGATGGAACGACCTTGACTTAACAACCTTCTAAAGTTATTCCTTCCTCTATGACCTTTGCCATGTGTTGGTTGCTATTTAAATATGATATTCTATCCATTATACTTTTTTTGAAGTTATCTTTAATAAGAAAGACCGATGTATCGAATTGGTGATTGATATCAAATATTAAGTTAAGTATGGATAATATCTCTTCGGCTTTATCTATCATGGGGGTTGCACTTAAAAGCAGTATCTTACAATCCTTAACTAGGTGAGATAATCTCGACATTTGACCATACACAGCTTCTGCATCGAGGTCTGACATGGAATGCTTCAAATTGTGATTTTCGTCCATTATTATTATCCTATTACTAAAGCTGTTTTATGATAGATGTATATTTAGGACCAAAAAATTATAGAGCCTCTGCCTTATTAGATTCAGGAGCCTCCACATATTTTCTAGATGAACAATTTGTTAAGAATCGTAAAATATCTTT
>JAWRVF010000598.1:168609-224317 GCA_036785485.1 Physcomitrellopsis africana | reverse complement strand
ATGTGCCACTTTTCACGTCCCTTCTTACGTCATATATATTGCTCTTAATCACTTACAAGTTCATCAACCTCCTGCCCTTGGCTCAAGTATTGAGGTAGAAATTCTTCAAGATTTTCTACTTCAAATCGTCCATCTCTTCTCTTGAAAGCTTTCACCCTCTTTCCAGCTACTGGAATTTTGATAACAGCTCCATCTAGCTCCCGTAAGGAATACGTAGCATTATCATTAACTTTAAATACTACATATGGCCCAAACCATTTCTTTGCAAATTTCTTCACAGTGCTATGTTGACGCTCTAAGCTGCTATCATAGATAAGAACCCAATCTCCAACTTGAATAGGCTTAGGTCTTAGCCTGTGACTCCTATCAAACCTCTCCTTGTTTCCCAGTCTTGCTGCCTTTAACCTTTCAGTTGCAATCTGCAAGTCCTCAGGTAACCTTCTCAATTGTTGGATGCGAAGTTCTAATAATCTTTCTCTATTGATGCCATCTTCCCAAGACAAAAACATCCACGTAGGGTGGATTTCTTCAATTGGCATCATAGGCTTTTGTCCTAACATCAACTCCGTAGGCATATAACCAGTGACAGTACTATGAGTAGTCCTATCAGCCCACAAAGCAAATGGAAGCAATTTAGGCCATTGAATTGGCCTACCCTTGCATGCCTAGACCAATGCTTGAATGATGGGAGGATGACCCTTCTCACTTTTACCATTTGCCTCAGGATTATAAGAAGTAGTCAATTTGAGTTGAACTCCACACCTATTAAAGAATTCCCGTGCTTCAACAGCATCCAACTCTCCTCTATCAGCTCTCATCCTTCCAATGCTTTCATATCTACTGAAGATGTCTTCGAGTATAAATCTGCATACTGCTTCAGTGGTCTTGGCCCTCAATGCCCTTCCTTCAACATAATTTAATAGCTCTTCTCTTGCCAATACCAAATATTTCATGCTCCAAAGTTCTAATGGCATAGCTACCAAATCAATTACCCATTGAAAATGTATAGCAGGTGGGTAAGTAGGATATAATCCATCTCTATGTCTGACCTTAGATTGTAGCTGACACTCTGTGCATGAACTTACAAAATCTTCAACATCCTTGTACAAGCCCTTCTACCAATATCTTTCCTTGATCTTTGTATAAGTGGACCAAACTCCTCTATGTCCTGCCCAAAGTGTGTCATGAAATTCTTTCAAAACTTTATTCTTGGTCACAAAATCTCCTACCACCCTCAATGGAATTTTGTCACCTCTTTTCGGCCTCTTCCAAAGATATCCATCCTTAAGCAAATAAGCATATGACTGGTGCCTGATATCTTTGAAGGTCTTATCCATCCAATCTTCTTGCCTCTTCATTGTGCTCAAATAGATTCCAATATTTTTTAGTTGGCCTTCATATAGATCTTCATAGAAGATTTGAACATCATCTCCAAAATCCATTCTATTAGTAACAAACGAATATCCATAGCTCTTCTCTTCTTGATATTCATCTTCTTCATGTGCCATCATTCCCTCCTCAAAGGTATATCTAGCTCTAGATAGCATGTCTGCCACTGAGTTCTTTTTACCAATGATATGTATCAATATTGGATTCAATGTTTTAATGTAGGCTATCTATCTCAACATAGCAATGTCTGGAGTAGTGCACTTGATTACCATTCCAAGTAAAGGCAAACAATCTGTCTCCAAAATCACACTAGCTCCAATCAAATAATTCCTCTCTGCCTTTAGAGCAGTGAATGCTCCCCAAAGCTCCCTTTTAACTTGTGGATAAGCCCTTTGTCTTACTGTAAGAATCCTGGCTCCAAACCTTATAGCAAATCTCCTTCCTTCTCCATCATCTTGTCCAATAGCCCATCCAATTGCTGTAGGACTTGTATCTACTGTTACAACCACTGGTCTCCCACATTGATAATCTACTTGTCTAAGGATAGGTGGTGAACTCAAAATCCTTTTCAAATTTTTCATGGCTATCTTTTGTTCATCTTTCCAGATAAATCTTCTTCCCTTCCTCAATAATTTGTATAGTGGCTCTGAGATATGTGCAAAGTGAGGCACCCAAATGTGATAGAACACACATGCACCCAGAAATCTTCTAACTTCTGTAACACTTCCACATGTCTTCATTCTAGATATAGCATCAACTTTTTCAGGATTTGGTTTTCTACTATACCTGCCACACATGTGTCCTACCACCAAAATCTCCCCAACTCCAAAACTTGATTTCTCCACAGATAATGTCAGATTAACTGACTCAAGTTTCTCCAATATCCGAGCCACATCTTCAATGTGCCGCTTGACAAACTGCCTGCAATCTTTAGTATCCATAGTCTCATCCTTGTCTTCCTCTTTGCTTCCTTTTATAGGTATGTCATCCAAAAATGGGATGGTCTTCTCAGGTACAAACTCATTTAATATTTGGTTCATAGCGTTTTGCATATGAGCCACAGAATTAGTTGCACCTTGAGATAAGGTGCGCATCCTCATTAATCCCAAAGGAGTTTTCATGGTAGTCAAGTCTCTACTTTCCTCAGCCAACTGAAACTGATCATACCCAGAATACAAGTCTCCGATAGAATAGATGGCATGGCCTGCAAATTGTTCAGCTACTTCATCCACCACAAGACCTGACCCCATATTTCGAATAGTCACCCTATTTGCTGGTTGCATATCTTGAATGAACCTCAATGCCCCTGACTTCTTAGGTACTGTGAACCATCTGTTAGAATAAGGAGCAATTGAAGGTTCAAGGATACCCATTCCCACCTTCTGTTTTAATAATTCTATTAACTTGGGAAGTAAAGCTCTAGGTACAGGTATAGGCTTCAAATCCCATGGAACATGTGGTATGGTGAAAATTACCATAGGTGTTACAACACTAGGATCCACACACCCAATCTCATCAAGAGTTAAAGCAAATGCCTTACCATGTCTAATAAGCATTTCTTGAAACGCCATCCTTTCTCGCAATGTCAAGAAATCACCCCCTCCAATCTTCAGCTTAGCTAATGACTCCTCCGTAAACTGATGTCCAATTTTGCGTTTCTCTCTCAACTGTGGTTCCATGATTGCTTGCTTGATGTGCTCCATAGTATCAAATGGTAATTGAGTAGCTACTGGTTTCACTTTTTTGGCTACAGTCTTATACTTGGTTTGCACAATGGCCTCAGGTTTCAATCCATAGCTTGTAGCAATTCTAGCACATGTTATAATTTCCTCCAACTCCTTATAAGTCTTCCATGATTGTACCTCCACTATAACATCTTCATCCATCTTTGTAGCTAAGTTCTCCATAACTTGTATCAATCCATCTTCAAACCCAGCTTCTTCCAATACTCCAACTATAGATTCATCACTTGAAACTAAACCCATTCTTTTTAAGTTTTTCTCTTGCTTCTTTACTCTTCTCTTATTTATAGAATCTAAATCTTCAACCCTTTGCATACTCACAAATCCATTACCACTCAAATTCAAAAATCCAAAACTCAAA
Organism: Physcomitrellopsis africana; assembly: GCA_036785485.1. NCBI lineage: Eukaryota > Viridiplantae > Streptophyta > Bryopsida > Funariales > Funariaceae > Physcomitrellopsis > Physcomitrellopsis africana. Next base: position 220,825 of record JAWRVF010000598.1, on the reverse strand, counting down.
TTGTCTACATTGGGATTGGCAGATGATCCATTTGCACCCATGTATTCCCATCCTACAAGGGTGCTCTCTAGAAATCCACAAATTTAATTTCCGGATCTAGAGGCATGTCCCTCAATTGCGCTCTATGCCTTTCATGAATAGGTTTCACTATGATAAATTGCACAACCTTTTTCCCATCACAGCTACGAATCCTGGCATAATGTGAGCCATCATCCAAGACTCTAGTTTCCATTCTAGCAGCTGTAATATAAGATTGACCAAGTATTACCGGATATGTAGCAGAATTTTGCACAAAGAAGTTCTGTTCCACTTCCACATCTCCAATCCTAGTCTTCACAGTTGGACAAGCTCCATATAAATCACCTTGCTGGTTATTTGCAGCTCTAATCACCCAGCCATGGTTGATATCGATTGGCCACTTACTCTTTTCATACTCCCGCCTGGACATGATGTTGATTTCTGATCCATGATCAACTAAAGCTAAAACTATGTCCTTACAGTTTCCCAACCTCACATAAGTCTCTGTCGTAGCTCTAGCCCAATAAGGAACTGAGTAGATATTATTCCCCAACTCGTCACCATCTTCTTTTGAGAAGCTAATAACCCGTACTTCCTGTGTAATCTTCTTTTCTTTGTCAGATTCCTTAAGTATGTCATTTGTTTGATGCCCTTCTATATCCTTTGCATGATTGATGTGAAGTCTATTCTCCATATCACCCTTGCTTCCAAACTCTGGTAATGCAGTCTGTACAAAAACCTGCCCTATCTCCTCTTCCTCATCTTAAGTCACACGAGTATCCAATGCTTCTACCATGATAGCTTCAGCTGTCATTTGCCTCTTTCTTTTTATCACATCAATGATTAACTCATGGAAATCTCTCTTGGCTATACCAAGAACTTCTCTTAGAGTGAATTCAATCTTAGCATCCAAAATTTTTTCCTCCAAGATACTCTTCATATCTGTAAATGTTTCAATATCAGATTGAAGCTTGTAGCCAAGATTTTTACCTTTAGTTTTATATGTGCCATCCTTCTCTTGCTCTTTCTCCTTCTCCCACCACTCTTTTGGTGGTGGTGAATTACCAGGACGAGTAGAAGGAGACACCTTCTCTGATTTTTGCTCTGGAAAATTTTCTTTGTTTCTTGGAGACCTCTTCTTGATTGCAGGTTCCCCAACATCCTCCTCTTGAACAGTTCTACCTCTCTTCTCTTCAACCACAACATCATGCATACCATCACTCTGTTGGTTCCCACCTAAAAATGCTTTGATGCTAATAGCGTCAACTGGATCATTCCATCCAGTCATCTCCCTGATAGCTTCAGCTCCCCTGATCATGGCCTCTATAGCTGGTGAAGAAATAGTCTTAATTGTCTCCTGTTCAACCGTAATAGAATAAGACTCTGCTTCCTTCTCATGCATGGCACTAGTTTTATATGCCTGCTCTTCTACCAGCTTTTTCATGCCTCCTTTCCCAAAGTTGGTCCTCAAAGACTCATCAGACCCTATGAGTCTTATCCTGCCCTCCTTGAAATATATAATACCCTCTTTGATTGCAGTTTTATAATTGTCACATTCACCATGCTTGTGATTTGGACTATCACACCACATACATCTCTCCACAAATCCCTTGAAACCTTCGGTTGGCTTTGATGAATTCGCAACTTGAGATTTCTTCAACTCAGTCATTTCAACCCTAAGATCCTGTATGCCCTTAATCAATTCCTCAAGAGTGTCTTCCTGGACAGTCTTCATCCCCCTTTGAGGTGACACTGAAGTTTGAGATGTGGGTACCTGCTCCAATCGTGATGATAAGCCACGAGTCTTCATCCTCTGTTGCTTGGCCACAAGTGTTACTGTTTCTTTTACCAATCTCCAATTATTTGTAAAGCCACTCTCAGATTCCCTATCTGCAAGATGAAAAAGTAGCTTGTCTTCCAAATCTTCATTAGTTGTTTGCAAAAACAACTCAGTCTTCCTAGTGTCCAATAACTGTTTCTCTTGTCGTGGCAATTGGCCAAACTTCCTTTCAAACTCCCTGATTAATTCATTCGGAGCCATCTGGTTTCCTGGCCTATGTTCAATCCATTCTAAGAATAATCTTTTAGTCATCCTTTCTGAGTCTTCCTCAAAAAACTCATCCTTCAGCAACTCCTCAAATCTCCCCTACGATATATCCTGTTTATGCAACTCTTGCACCCTCTCCCTGATCTCAGGTATAACTGCCAAATGAAAGGTGGTAATCATTTTAAGTTCTGAAACTTGATGTACCTCCATTTCACACGTGTAAATCCCTAGGAACTTAGTGATGTTCCTCCCATCAAACCTCCTAATCTTGTCCACTACTGCTTGTAAGGCTTTAGAGGTATTTTTGTCATCTCCTTGCACCTGTTGTCTTTGTTCCATAAACTGGGCAAATGCCTTGAAAAGGTCTTGAGCAACCACCCCCCCCGGGTAATCCAAAACTTGGGTTTTGATCCCCCCATCTTCACTTATTGAGTAACTAATGCCTCAAGGCTCTCTCAGTGGAAGCACCAATAATGTCGGGGTAGAGAGAATCTGCCTCAAGAAAGCGCTGGGCTTCTGGCTGCCACTAATTACTCAAGCAAGATTCAAGTATAATAAAAACCCCCAATTTTATATAAAAGAGATCTCCATAGGGCTATTACACCCAATATACAAGCCTAATTTCCTCAAACCTCTCAAAACATAACAAAATACTCTAAACCCTCATTCTCCCGTAAGAAGGGAATTTTTTCCGAACTTCAATAACCCATAACTTTTAATCCAACCGTCCAAAACTACCCCAAATTTACATGAAGTACTGATATATTCTTCACAACTACCACCACAAATTTCAACCGTTGATTCATTATCGATCTGTAGATATCGCCAAAACCCTAGCATTAGCTTTAAACCCTTGTTTACAAACACCCGTGTACTAAATTCTTCATATCTCACAATCTAAAAGTCCAAATGCTATGAAACTTTGATGCATAGCTTTTTAGCACAATAATACACCTTCTTGGAAATTTTGTGACAAAAATTCGTCCAAAAACTTAAGATATGGCAAACCCCATCACCATCAACAAAATGGTCTACTTACTGCCTTGGAATTGGATGCGCTGTCTTCAACTCTTCATATCTCCTTCGTCTAAACTCAAAACTTAAGAATTCCTTCGTAACAGACGTAGATCTTGAAATCACTTTTCCAACCGCACCGTCCGATCTCCAAAAGCCTCCGTATAACTCCGCGAAATTCCAAAAGAGTGACAGTATGTATGAAATCCACTCTTTAACTTTGAACAAGTATAACTTCTTCACCCTAACTCCAAATCGTCTAAAATTTCCTCTCAAATTATACCCAAAATCCTAAACTTTACAACCCTACCTCTGAAATTGCGAATCCTCCTTATGAAGTCGCCGAAACCCTTGTTAAGGTCGCGGGCAGCCTCCTCAAAGCCCATTGGGCATGGTATTCGACCAATAGGGATGAAGTTCCCTATTTCTTGCCTTCATCCGACCATGGCTTGATTTCATCCCTCCCAATTAGCCTCTTACTAGCTTGAATTTTCATCCTTAAGTCCCAACCTTCTCTCAAGGCTTCATACTAAACATTTAGATCTTATAATTTTTAAATACCATGACTAAAATAAGTAAAATAAAATAAAATAAAGTTTCTTCTATCAACCATTTTTAATTTAACTTACTAACCATTCTAACACACATCTAGATTCATAAACATATAATATATTTTAACTAATTTTTACATACTGTAAGTAATTACAGTACGACATCGGGAAGTTATTTCAAAGGAGACATGGAGTCTTTTGAGAAGAATCAAGGCCGGAAAGTGGCGGAGGCACTTATTCTAGAGCTTGCGCAGTAGATGCGGTTCATTTAGAAGTGGTTAGGCTTGAACTAGCATACCACATACATGTCCGAGCGCTTATTTTTTGCTGCAATTGGAACACTTGAAGGTATGGTCTTTAATTGGATAGCCTTTGTAACAACCTATATCCATGCAAAAATAGGAGCCAAGTAGAAAATGGATAAATTTACATCTTTGTTATGCTCTAACTATTTGCACTCCATTATTGCACATACGTTAAGTGAACCAACAATGGAAAAAAGTGTACCTTCTTCAATGTCGCAACAGGGTATGCGGAGTTTAGCAGTTAGTCTAGGGGTAGTGGTGCACGAAATTGGGGAATCAAGTAGATCGCGGAAACAGGAGGCTATCCCGAAGACTACACCAAGGCGGGCTTCAATTCGTACAATGATTGAGAGGGTAGCTAAGGCTTTAGTTTCAAACACTAGAATACTAAAAAGAAGGAACCTCACGAAAGTAATATTCGGTCAAATTTTCCAATTGCAGCTTACCATGAGTCACTTAGAAGGAAATCTAAGACAACAATTGGAATCAAGTAGAAAAGAGATAATGGAGAAAAGCCACCAAATTGTGGAACAAGGTCACCTTATTAGGGCAAAGACGGAATCCAAGTTGGCATTGGAGTGGAAGTTAACAGAGAAAAAGAAAAACAGGACAAATGATAAAGATTGCACTCAAAGAATCCTGAACGGCCAAAAGCAAGAATTAATAGAAAATTGCAGGATATGGGATTTGGAACGGGAAGCGTTGAAGTGTCAATTGCAAGCAGAACATGAAAAAGCATCAAAATTGGAACAGAAAAAGGTGGAATTGGCACACCAATACAGAATTAGAACGGATAAGCTGTAGGCAGAAATCGGTACATTGAAGGATGAAGTGGAAAAATTGGAAGGAAGAGGGTGTACCTATTCAAGAGATGAGCTAGAGTTCTAAGAGATGTGTTATCAAGACTGAAGAACTCTTCAGCCTTGATTCCAATATATATTCCTACCTAGGAAGCTTCTCAAGCAACTTCTATCAACTAAAAAGCTTTTCAAGCTACTTCTACCAACTAGAAAGTTTTTCAAGCAACTTTTATTTACTTGGAAGATGCTAGAAGATTGTAGAAGCTTCTAGAAAGTTTTAAAAATCTTCTAGAATGTTCTAAAAGGTTCTAATAAATATATCCTTGACATCACCTTCTCCTCTAGCCGCGAGGTCTCTGAGAAGCCATTTGAAATGTATACTTACAAATATAGGAAATCAAAGATTTGACGTATAGTCTTTGCAATATATTCCAACTATTGTTCATGAGGTAGATGATTCATAGGTGCTTATAGCCACTGATAATGACCAACACCTTTTACTTGAGACCAAACCTGAACCTCTATATTTTAATTGTAAAAACGACTTGAAAATATCGCTTCGCCAGTACTTGCATGAGCTGATTTAACTTCAAAGATAATTACGAGGGACTTGCTACTTGATATTCTTTGATGTCTGTTTGGCTCTTCTAATTCTTCATCTTGAGGTTGACGCCATGAGCTACTCGGTTGAGATGGCATCACTAGTACAGTATCCATATTCTCACTAGTCATATCTAAATACACCCTGAGATTAAATATCTTGATATTATAAGAAAATAAAATACAACAAGTTATATTTCAATATGACCTGAATCCTCCTTATATAAATTCTTTTGAAAAAGGCTTCATTTTTATATTTTATCAATGGCCGACTTTTGATTTATCATGATATCGTTGATGAAATTCTTGTACCTTTTGCGTCGCATTTGTGACATTTTTTATTGGCTTCCAAGTTTGATCATTTATATCATAGCTACACTAGTGAATTAAATATTCTAACTTTTCCCATCTCCATCGTAAATCAACGACTTCTTCTATCTCATATTCCATGTGGTCCTCGATTTCAACACAAGGTGGTGGTGGCTATATCCGTCCTAATAAAGTTGATTTGCTATAAGCTTCTAGAAGAGAAATATGAAAGATTAAATGTATCTTCATGGATGTAGATAGTTTCAACCGATAAGCTATTAGATTGATTTGCTCCTAAATGTAGAATAGTCCCAACTTCCTATAATCCAATTCATTGCAAGGTCAAGTGGTCTTAATGTGTCATGGACATAAGATTTACTCCAATAAATTATCTAAGTAATATAGACCAATAGAAGTAGGTAAAATAAGTTGATTTGATAATATCTGATAGAAAAGCTTCTTAGAAGCTTTATAGATGTGAAATCACCTTTATACATGTCTATAGGTGATTGGTAGGTGAGAAACTTAGTCAACAAGCTAGCCACATGGTGCACATGTTGATAGCTTGCGGAACAAGCCAAGTACGTGGCGCACATGTGAGAAACTTGTCATGCAAGTTTGACAGGTGTCTTACAAATGAGACACGTGTATGAGGTCTCATAGAATACCGCCACGTAGATTTTAGTTAGATAGTATTCATAGAGGCAAGAGTGAAGTCTTTTTTACTCTTGTCAACTCCTTTCTTGATTCTAGTCTAGTTTCAAAAGTCTTCATATTTCCAGTCTTTGGCAATAGACATTCTAGTTTTCTTTGAATATACATACTTTTTTATTTCTATTTTGTGATTTTTCTTTGATACAATTTTTATTAGATTATGTATCTTTTTCTAGTTCATGTCTTTGACATAATGTTTTGTCACAAGAGCCAAATCTTATCTCTAATTTGAAAAGCAAGAGAATCTTTTCAAAATTTATCTGCAGAGCTTTGTACGAGTCTTGAGCTACTTGTAACTAAAGCTTCAAGGTGGTCTGAATCTCCATTAAATGCTTTGTAAGATCTTCAGCTGTTGGATTTTTATCTTTGAATTTATTCAACACATCAAATTTTGGATGATATCCATAATTTACAAAGAAAGGTGTTTGTTGGATTGAGGCATGGATCAAATTATTATACATAAACTTTGCCAATAGTAGATATGTAATTCAATCATCTTATTGATAGTTGATTATACATCGTAGATATTACTCCAAGACTTCGTTGACTTGCTTTATTTGACCATCGATTTGATGATGGAAGGCAAAAGAGAGTTTGATAATTATCTTGAGTATATCAAAAAGTGACCTTCAAAACTTTGATGTAAATTGAGGCCCTTTATCCGAAATAATATCATCCAATAAACCATGATACCAATATATATTGTCAATAAAAAATCTTGTTATTTCTTCATCAAAAGTTATCTTTTTGCATGGAACAAAATATGCCATTTTTGTAAATCAATCTACCACCACGTAAATAGCATCAAATATTGCTGAAGGTGGCAAAATTATGATGAAGTCCATAGATATTGAGGACCATAGTTGCTTTGGAATTGGCAGAGATTGTAAGAGTCTATAAGAGCGATGTTGAGGATTCTTTGATCTTGAACAAAGGTCACATCATAGCACAAAGTTCTTCACTACCTTCTACATTTGAAGCCACTAAAAATCTCAAAAAATAAGCTCTATTGTTTTGTTGAATTTGAAGTGACCTGCGGCCGGGAAGTCATGTAGAGATTGAAAAATACAAAGTCAAATTGGTCCTTTCGGAATGTATAGTTGATCTTCAAAATATAATAACATGTCTTCAATCTTGAACTTATCTATATCAAAGCGTTGCTTTATATCCAAGACTAATGAGTCCATAGGTAATGCTCCACAAACTTGTTTTAAAAAATCAGCATCAATTGGCATGATCATGGAGGTGATGCAGAGGCAAAATCGTTCTGGTTGTAGCAAAGTTGTACACTATTGATCAAATGCTGCATCTTCAACCTTCGGCACTAAATATGATCTCCTCGATAATGCATCTCATAGTCCTTGTTGCCTTTCTGGCCAATATGTAATGATAAAGTCAAATCAGGATAATGACATGTTCCACCAAGCTTGGCAACGATTCAAAATTCAAATTGTTGTGAAATATTTCAAATTCTTGTGATTTGTATATACAATCATCGGATGTGCAGCATCCTCTAATAAATGATGCTACTCTTAAAAAGAATCAACTATCACAAGCAGCTCTTTATTGTGAATTTCATAGTTGATTTCTGCTGCCAAAAAATTCCTTGAATAGAACGCAACTAAGTGAAATTTATCATCCTTCTCCATCTATGATAATACAACTCCTAGCACAAAGTCAGAAGCATTTGTTTCCAAATAGAAGGTCTTTGTAATGTCGGAATGTATCAAGATAGGAGCTATCATAAATGCCGACTTTAATTCTTGAAAAGCCTCTTGTGCTCGGGTACTCCACTTGAGCTTGTCTTTTGATGTCAACCACGTTAATGGGGCTGCAATTTGTGAGTAGTTCTTGATGAAAATATGATAGAAGTTGGCAAACCCAAGAAATCATTGCACGTCCCATACCGTCTTTGGTACTGCCCAATCTGTTACTGCTTGAACCTTCTTCTAATCCATCAACAATCCTTTGTCCAAAATAATATAACCAAGAAATTCTACCTTAGATTGATGGAATACACATTTTTCCAATTTGACATATAATCCCGCATCTCAAAGTTTTTGTAACACCAACTTCATATGACTCTCATGTTCTTGAAAATTCTTGGAATAGATCAAAATATCATCGAGATAACAAATAACAAATTTGTCCAAATATTCTCAAAAAATATCATTCATCAAATGTTGAAATATAACTAATGCATTGGTCAATCCGAAAGGCATGACATTATATTCAAAATATCCATACCTTATCTAAAACGCTATCTTTCATTCATCTCCCATCTTTACTCGTACAAGATTGTAACTCCACTAAGATCTATCTTGGTTTATATTTTGGCTTCACCAAATTGCTCCAAGAATTTGGATATTAGTAATAATGGATATTGATTCTTTACGATGATCTTGTTCAAGCCTTGATAATCCATGCACATTCATAATGAGCTATCTTTTTTCTTCACAAAGAGGATAAATGCACCTGCTGGAGATTTAGAATGTCGAATAAAGTTCTTCACAAGATTCTCTTCAATATAATCTTTCAATGCTGAGAGCTCGTCTTGCAATGAATTCTAGATTGGACGAAATGATGATTGTGCTCCCTCTTGGAGATCTATAGCACAATCATATGGTCGATGCTTCGATAGAATGTTAATATTCTTCTTCTCAAAGACATCCTTAAATTCTTTATACTACTCTGGAATAATCAAAGTTGGAGTTGCATCTTCTTGAGCTAGCGTTGCAAAGATGACAAGAGGTATATTATACTTGGCTTCCTTCATGAAGGCCCTCACACCTATGAACAAAAATTTGTTTCTAGACATTATCTTGGTAAGTTCCACCTTCAAGGATTTTGTTGGAAATGTCACTTTCTACAACCTCCAATCTATGAATGGATTATATTTATCAAATCAGGATAGCCCCAAAATGACTGGACATGAAGGAATCTTGATAATATTAAACACAATGCTACTTTCATGATTTTCAAGATGTACCTTCAACAGTTTAGTTTCATGAGTAACATTGCTAGAAGACAAAGATCGGCCGTCTATGACTTCTACATAGACATGCTTTGATTTCTTCGTAAGAGGAAATTTGTGGAAATCTCTTCATTTAAAAAGCAAGCAAATACTCTTGAGTCTAGTAGAGCATTGGTTTGTAATTTTTAAATACCAAGAAATAACAGTACTATAAAGCAATGAGAAGATTGAGTTGAAAAAAAAGGACCTTGATTAATTTGAGGTGTTGAGATGTCTAGTCGCACGGTCCCTATTGTAGCTGGGTGTGAGGATAAAATTCACTCTTCAATCCAAGTTATAAGGTGGCTTCAATTAAGAGTTTCTTATAAATTTTGGTATGAAGTATAAGGAGCAATAAACAAGAATGAAGGAGAAGAACAACACAAATTAAATAAAATATGTCCAATTGAGTAATTGCATACTACAAAACTAGTCACAATCTGTTCACTAGATTTTCACCTGATAAAAAGTAAAAGTAAAAAGTAAAATTTATATTTTCAAGTAGGTAATTTTTTTTATCTTTCCAATGATATAAAAAACATATAAATCTAAGTTACTATGAATAAGTTATGATAATTCAAAGTTATAAGATAAATAATGGAAAAAGTTAAGTAGAAATTTTTACCTGAAGGATAACTTGTTACAAGATCATGGATTTGAACCTCACCAAGGCTCACAAATAGTGTATATGGGTGTCCTAGAGGGGCCACGAGGCCTTAGTCTTATCCTCCTACCTACATCCAAGGTGCCACAACCCATATGGGACTTGTGCACCTCCCTTCCTACAAGGACTACACTAGCTGTTGGTCCTCCTATTTTATACTAGTAGAACTAATAATTTTGCAATTTTGACTTCACCATGGTGTTTAAAAACACCCTATTAGCCTAGGAACCTTGTATGGCCTTCCAATCTTGTTCCATTTCTTCATAATGGCTCCTAAGGTGATAAAACTCATTTTTACCAAAGTCTTCAAAATTACTCTAAAAATTCTAAATAAATTCTAAAAATCTCTATAATATTTCTAAGATAATAATATAAACTTAAGACTACTTTATTCTACCTTGTAATATTTTTATAATAATAAAATCAATAAAAATAAACTCAAAATCCTATTTTTTATAAAAATAATTAAAAAAACATGAGATTTCTTTTTCATACTTCTTCTACCTACTAAATAATATTTTATAGGTTTTTAATGAGTAATACATGTAATTGGAAGGCTAATATAGACATTGGTCTTAATAACTAACTCTTAATACTTAATAATAAGTAAAAATACTAAACCAACTAAAATAATTGCTTCCAAGACTTACTAAGATTCCATTTTTGTAATTTTTCTTCTAATAAGACTTTTATATTTATAAATACTTCTAAATTCTAATAAATACTTAAATAGTCAAAAAGACTCTTTAACCATCATTTTGTATAAATAAATGATTTAAGACTATATTTTTAATCAATCCACCAATTAAGGTCCATTGGTGGGACACACAGATGGCGACCATCTGGGACTATTTGTAAGAATAGAAATAACCCAACTCTTGCCTTTAGCATGGTTTATAAAGAAATGATAGAGAAATTATAACCTAGATACTATAATCTAACAAAAAAAAGTAGAATTAAGGAGAAGAAAAAAATGTATATTAAGGCTTTGACTTAAAACAAAAAGGTATTTGGTTGTTATCAATATAACATGATTCTATATTTAGCAATGTCTTGCTTAATTACTAACTCAATACCTATATTCTATTAAGATGGACTTAAAATTACTATCTAAATGATAAGGTACATTGATATTTTAACCAATATTCATACATTGTATTCTTTACAATGACTTCCATTAGTTCGTGTAGGAAAGTCTTTTCCATCTAACGTTTTAAGTTTGACTGAGTTATTATCAAAGACCTCTTTGATAATATATGGTCCTATCCAAAGTGTATCAAACTTAGCTAGAAAATCTAATTTCCTAGCATCTTGAACCATCACCCACATTCCTGGAGTAAGTAGATGTCTTTTTATTTTTTTATGAAAGATCTCCTTTCTTATTCTTTAAGAAGTTTCTATGGATTGGGGTGCAAATCTTTGCTTCTTATTTAATCTTTCTAAATATTCTAATTATTTTTTTAAAGATTCAAAAGTATCTAATCTTTCATCAATGGCAATGCGTAAAGATGGAACTTCAAATTCTATAGGCAAAATAGCTTCTTTTCCATACACCAAGAAAAAAGGTGTAGCATGTTGTCGCGTAGAGAGAATTCGCCTTGGGAAAATGCCGGGTTCCTAGCTGCTACTAGAACTAGCAGGGAACATGAGAGGAAGCCGTGCAAGTATGTTCTATACTTGCATAATATTTCTTCAAGCTTTCAAGTTATACTTGTATTATACTTATACAAGTCTTGTACAAATATAAAGTATAAATACTTGAATAATACTTATATAAATACTTGTATAAACACTTGTATAAATCCTTGGTATAATACTTGTACAAATACTTGTACAAATATTATGTATAATACTTGTAGAATACTTATAGAATACTTATAGAATACTTGTAGAATACTTGTATAAATACAAGTATATATACTTGTATAAAAGGTATAAGCAAAGTATGTATGTATTCAAGTATACCTCAAAATACAACCGCATATGAGGAATACAAGTTATACAACAAGCTGAAACTAAATAAATCACTAAAAATTCATCCAAAGGTCGAATCAAGCGTGCTTATAGCCTATGGAAAGCTAATAATCCATTGTAAAACATATCAAAATTTCACAAATAGATGACTTACCATTTAAAAGTTATGGCTAAAAGAAGTAGGCGCTAAAATTTCCAAGCAAATGCAAAGGCAGCAAAGCTCCTCTTCACTTCAGCCTTTGTTGTGATCACTTCCCTTCTCCAAATTGGACATGCAATAGCTTTTTAGAAAGCTCACTCCATCATCTAGCTTGCCTTAAAATTTTGCATGCATGCCTCTCAAACTCCAGTTTTTGTAGCTAGTCGATTCTACTCTTCAAACCCTAGCAACAATTTTCCCTCTTTGACACTTCACGGCTCATAAAACTTTCATCAAAGCTCCAAATGTATTGATTTTTGTTTTTGTGGAAAGCTTATACAAGCTTCTACAAGCACCTAAATTATCAAAAAGATTGAAGAGACTGTCCGACTTGGGTGGTTGAACAAAGTCTCTGCCCCTCTTCGTCGGATGGCAGCAAACCCTTTCCCACTCTCAAGCTCACAACTTTTGCTCTCCAACTCCAAATGCTACAAGAGATGTCTTGATAGAAAGCTAGCACAATTTTCCACACTCTTTATAAATTTCACTAAGAAAGAGTTGAAATCAAACTTGCAGTGGCAGCTCGAAGTTTCTGCCCCTCTTCGTCGGGTGGCAGCAAACCTCACTCTACTAAAACAAGCATAAATTTTTGTTCACAACTCCAATACAAGCAAGTGAGTAGGTTCTAGAATCCTCACAACTTGAAGAACACACCCACCAATTTTCACTACAAACACTTCTATCTCCTCGGAGCTATCTCTCTCCAAAGTTCACTATTCAAAACTGCCTCCCTCTCGGTCTAACAAGAGGAGTATATCTCCCTTTCTTTCTATATTAGACTATGAGACGCCCACATGGGCAGCCAAATCCTATTGGATGGGCCTTATTCACCCCATGCTCTTCTTTCTTACCCTTCATAAGGTCCATTCTACCTCAAAAGTCAACAAGAAAGATAAAACAACCTTTACCTTTCTTCTAATTACAAAAGAGTCTATTCTAGGATATAAATAAGGTAGGAACAAAATAAATAGCCATCTTAATTCACTAACTAAGTGGCTATAATAAATCCTCTCCTTATAATATCTTCTAAAATAACCTCTAGCACTCACACATATATTAACAATAGATACAAGATTTTTCATATTTTTATACACTGCACGTAAATGCAGTATGACACCATGTAGAAACTTTGTAGGTAGTTTGATAAGCCCAAAGAGCTAAATTAAACTTAAGATCCCAATCGCGTTTAGAATCCGTCATAATTTTTGTCAATATGCAAACTACGATTTGATTGACTCTTTCTGTAAGACCATTTGTTTGAGGATGATAAAGAGTTGTCTTCCTATAGTTGATGGTAAATAATGTGGTCATTTTTTTAATGGTCTCATTTAAAAAATGAGAACCATTATCATTCACAAAGATTTTTGAACAACCAAAGCACGCTATAATATTTTCATACAAAAATATGGAAATTTGTTTAGCATCAGTTTTCTTAACAGCTTTAGCTTCTGTCCACTTGGTCAAATATTCTGTAGTTACAAAAATATATTGTATTTGTTGTAAAAATGTAATATAAATTGGTCTAATATAGTTTATATTCCACTTTTCAAATGGAACAAGTGAAAGTGAAGGATTTAAAGGCATTGCAAGATTTAAATCATTGCGTGCATATCTTTGGCAAGTATCACAAGCTCTTACAAATGACTCTGAATCAGCAAACATTGTAGGCCAAAAATAGTATATTCTAAGAATCTTTTAGGTTGTTAATCGACTAGAAAAGTATCCACCACAAGTACTTGAATGACAAGCTTCTAACACAAGTGGTATTTCATCATAAATAAGACAACATCTTAAAATTTTGTCAATCCCTTGACGATATAATTTCTTGGTTATAAGGGCAAAATGAGTGCTATTCACTCTAATCTTCCATTGTTCATTTTTTGATAAGATATTAGATAATCGTTGAGTTCTCAGAAATTTGGCAATATGTTTATACCAAGTAGGTGCTATCATAACATGGAATAAATAGACATCAGGAAGTTTGTCATATACATCATGGATTCTTATAGGTGTAGATAATCGTGAAAGATGATCAACTTATTTGTGTTATTTTTCTAGTTTATATTGTATTGTATAATCAAATTTTGCTAAAAATAATATCCATCTTACTAATCTATCACTTAAATTTGGTTTTTTTATAATGTATTTAAGAGCCATGTGGTATACAAAGAATATGACCTTGTTCATTAAAAGGTAGTGTCGAAACTTTTTGACACTAAAAACCATAGTTAAGCATTTTTGTTTGGTGGTTGTATAATTCCGTTCAGCACTTATCAATTGCATACTAGCAAAGGTAATAGGATGGATCACACATTTATCATCTGGTTGACATAAAGCACTACCTACTGCAATTTCAGAGGCATCACAATAGACATAGAAAGGTTGATCCCAATTTGCCGATAGTAGACAAGGATAAGATAGCAATTTGGCTTTAATTATATCGAAATCAATTTGGCATTCGAAAGTTTATTCAAATTTGGTGGATTATTTCAATGAATTTGTCAATGGTAAGGCATGAATAGAATATGACTCAATCAAATCACGATACCAACCCATGTACCCCAAAATCTTTTGAATATCCTTTACACCTTTTAGAGCTGGTAGAATTTGCAATAATTCCTACTTTTTTAGGATTAGGTTCTTTTCTTTTTTTCAAAATGACATAATCCAATTAAACTCCTTTCTTAATTGTTAAATAAACTTTCTCTGGAATAAAAAAAATTCCCACTTTTTTACAATGTTGGAAGCACAATTAAAGGCTTTCAAAGTGATCATCATTTGATAATTGACAACTAAAATCATCAATAAATACTGACATGGTTTTTTCAAGAAGGTCCAAAAATCCATAGGTTATGACTCTTTGAAAAGCTAAAAAAGCATTGCATAATCCAAAAGGCATCACTACGTTGTCGTGGTGAGAGTCTTAGCCCTAAGAAACACTGGGTCTTTTGTGCCTCTTGTTTCTTAAGTGCAAGAAGAGATTCATAAAGTTCATAAAACTGAAGATTTTACATAAAAACATACTTTATTAATCTTGCCATATTCTGCCTTTAAAAACCCGCCTTCAAATTTGCCCATAAATCCTAGGATATCATATCAATTGAAGCAAAATTTGAACACAAAGTACTTAAGGAAGTAAAGAAGCAAACCCCATAATCCTTTTGATTATAGCTCATGTGGTTGGAGAGAACCATGTTGTCAAAGAAACCCCTCCATGCTGCCTTTGATTCTGGACCCCCTTTGCTTCACACCTTCATTGCTCCTCATTATCAAAACCCCAAGTATTGAAATTTGGTAGGCTTATTGCTTGCTTTATGTTGTAAACATCCTCCAATTTTTGCTCCAAAACTCCTCTTGGAAATAGAGTTATAGACTCTACTCTCCTCCTTTAATTCTGTCTTCTACCAACTCTGGATCCGACTACAAATTTCCTCATAATTCTTTAACCATAACTCCAATAGCAATCAGTTTTTTACACAACTTAATAGACTCATATATCTACAAACCCCAACAAATTTTACTCAAAATGCTACTTTGATCACAAAGATATGCTCCCCCAAACTTCACTGACTTAGAAATAGACCCCTATCACTTTGAAAGAGCATAACATTTTTTTTATAAGATAAATGAGTATCAAACTTACCCTCATCTCTTTCTTAACTTGCTTAGATCACGTCTATCAAATTTCACACTCAAATTCACTCCCTAACTCCATTCATACCCAAAAAACCCACACACACACTCTGCCCATACAAACCCCAATTCTGCTTTCACTCTATTTCTCTTTTCACCTACATCCGGTTACAATTTCACTCATAACTCTTTGCTCAAAGATCATATTGACTTAAGATTTTGATTCAAAGTAGTAAACTCAATAAGAAACACAACCCCAACAAATTTTGCCTCTAAAGTCCAAATGGTTCTCAAGAGCCGAGGCCCGAAATTTAGTAAACCTCACTGCCCTAGTCTTAAACACCTGCAACTTTGACGACTCATATCTCCCTTGATACTTAACCAAAAGACATAAAAATTATTTCTATATGTTCCTTATCTTGTCTACTACAAACCTACAAAAAATTTCACTTAAAATCCTCTCTAAGCTTCTTCTACACACAAAAACGTCTACTGCCTATCAAAAGGAAACCCTATCTCTCCAAAAAGAACCTCTCTTCTTCTTCACGACCCCCTTCTTGTCCTCCCGGCCTGGTCTTCCTTCTTCCCTTGGTCAAAGAGACACCTCAGCCATATCTTTCCACCTCTTCAATCCTTTCTTTTGGATTAATTTGAAGGAATCTCACCTTTTGAGGTAAATTTCTATTCTACCTTCTTACTATCATTTTTTTCTACCCACTTCTCTTCTAATTTCAGCCCACAACATTTAAGTTTAGATCTAAAATAGAAGAGAATAAAGGTAAAGTAGATTTAAGATAAAATAGAAAAAAATCTAATAAGTAGAAAAAACAATTAAGATTAGATTAGAGATAAAAGAGAAAGAACTACATCCTTCACTGCCAAGTCAAAGAAGCTTGTGTGGTTAAGTTCTTAGCTACTTTGGAGTTGACGTGGGTTCGAATCCACTTGACTTCACTGTAGAATTCCTTGGCTTCTTGACTTGGTACTGCTAGTGGGAATTTCAGCAGGAAATTAGTAGTTTGGCCTACCTATCATCCCTGAGCTTGTGATAAATATTATAACCTTCAAGATAATGTGGTTATAACCACAACCCTTTCTCTTTTTCATCCTCTCTTCTTCTAATCTTAATCTTTTTATTTTAACACATTCCTTTATATCTTTCACACTATGTTTTAATTTACAACATGACAACGTTGTTGTGGTCAAGAGAATATGCCTCAAGAAAGCGCTGGACTTATGGCTGCCACTAATTACTCAATCAAGATCTTAGTATAATAAAAACCTCCAAATTTATACAAAGTCTCTTTCATAGGGCTATTACACCCAATACATAAGTCTGATTTCATCAAACCACTCAAAACATAACAAATGCTCTAAAACCCTCATTCCCGCGTAAGAAGGGAATTTATTCTAAACTTCAATAATCTATAACTTTTAATCCAATTGTCTAAGTCTATTACAAATTTACAAAAAGTATTGATGTATTCTTTACAGCTACCACCACAAATTTCAACTATTGATTCATAACCAATCTTTCGATATCGCCAACATCCTAACAGTAGCTTCAAATCCTTATTTACAAACACCTATGTATAAAATTCTTCATATCTCACAATCTAAATGTCTAAATGCTATAAAACTTTGATATAAAGCTTTTTAGCATAATAATACACTTTTTAGAAAGTTTGAGATAAAAATTCATCCAAAAACTCAAGATATGGCAAATCCCATCACTATCAACAAAATAGCCTACTTACTGCCTTGGAATTCAATCTGCTGTCTTTGACTCCCAATATCTCCTTTTTTATAATTCTAATTGTAGTAATTCTTCTACATCAGGTGTAGATCTTGAAATCACCTCTCTAGCTGCACCTCCTGATCTCCAAAAGCTCTCATACAACTCCTTCAATCTTCAAAAGAGTGATAGTAGATACAATTTGTACACCATAACTTCAAGTGCCTACTCCTCCCTCATTAAAACTCCAAATCCTTCAATTTTTACACTAAAATTTTAGTCCAAAAAATAAGATTTCTAATCTTAGTCTTTGATTTTGTAATGCCCTCTTTGAAGTTGTCGAATTTCTTAATCTTGTTGCGAGTAGCCTCTTCAAAGCCTATTGGGCATGATCATTGACCAATAGGAATGAAGAACTTGTCCTACTAATACTATACCATCCTCATCACGTAGTACGTCTCCATTTGGAATGTAGACAAGGATTTCATTTATATATTTGTTTTCTACAATTTCAACAATCTCATATTTGATACTGGAGAATAGTCCTCTATCTATTGCAGATTTATTGAACAATAGAGAGTCCTCCTGATTATATCCGGAATATGATAATATAACAATCATTACATTCACTCTATTGTATTCTGTGTTTTTATATATTCTATACAGGATTAAGTCTTCTATATTTTTGTCTAACATGTGTGATATTTAAAGAAGTGGGATAGTATGTTGACAAATATTATGAAGAATGCCTTTTAAGTCTTTATAAGACCAAGCAAATATATTGCGATATTCTATTACCAAGGATTTATATTTTTCTAATTCTTTTTCATCTAATTGGGAGCCAAACTTGATATATCTGAGTTCTTCTTCATCACGATTAACTGGAATTTTTATCCAATCTTGTTCTATCTTATGTTTTGGATTAGTAGGTCCATAATACCAATCTTTAGGCATTGGTGGATAAGTAGGTATTTCATGTCCAACCTCAATGCCTTGGAATATATTTCTAAATTACAAGGAAAAGGGCATGATGATTTCTTCTTTTATAATAACATCAAGGTCTTCAATTTGGATTCCATCAATTTCTAAGCTAAAGGTTTCATTCATACAAATATTATCAACCAAAGTTATAAGATCGAGGCAATTGTCTTCAATCTCCAACCAATCAATTATATCTATAAATCGGATGTGGATGTCTTATTCTTTATAAGGATTTTTTTCTAACCATTTGACAAAATCACCCTCATCTTCATATACATATAATCCAAGTCCAATACATTTAATTGGTGTTATAGTTGATATTGAATTGGATTAGATAAAACTACTTTGCTTGGCTTCTTTAAATATTGGTATTTTTTCTAATGGAACCAAGACTTGGAGTCTAAAGTGACTAGATACTATGGTTGTTGTACGATTATCTAAAGGTCCAAAAATAAAATAAGACTTAGAAGCCCTCCAATTTGTTACTCCTTTAGATTGCCTCAACCATCCTCTTTCTATTAAGAGACGGTTACTATCCGCTTCTTCATATAAATGTATCACAGAAAATGATACCACATAATCTACACCTTTTGCTCACATATAAAGGTCACGGATTTGACCTAGAGGTTGAGAAGGTCTTTAATCAGCTAATCTAACCTTCATAATTGCCTTGTGAGTGATTTTTAATCCCAATTTGTTCATAGTGGATTCAGGCATGATATTGATGCTACTTCCATCATCTACTATGACCTTAAAAATTATTTTATCCACAATTTCTACATCTATCTCAACAGGTCCATATTCTCTATTGTTAATTTTTTCTTTCAAGGTGATATTCTTTTCTAGATCATCAATTTCAATTCAAGCTATTTCTTCTATGTTTTTAATTTTTCTTAGTAATATTATTCCTTCCTTGAGGTCTTTTTTGATATTTGGTGCTACATGAATCAATTGTCCAAACGAAATGTTCGCTCTAGCTCTACAAAGATCTTGCCATACATCATAAGGTTCTGCAAGATTGAAGATTCTATTAATTGTTGGTTGTTTCAAAAAGGTATTAGAAGTCTAAGGTCCTTCCTTGCCTACAAATTGGTATTCTTCTTCATTAGGTTCAACTACAGAAGAAGGTTGGTTGTCTTGTAATTTTTTATCTATTTCTTGAGTAATTTTTGACAATTCCACAAATTTGGGTGATTCTTCTAAAGGATCTATAGATACCTCATCTTCTTCAAGTTGTGCTAAATCTATTGATTTTTTGGTATTTATACTTCTGATTACAATCAAAGAAGGTAAATATACATTGTCCTTGAAGATCTCCTTGTTGTCTAGTTGCATCAAGTGGGATTAAGGAGATAATAAATTTGATGTAGAAGGTACATCAAATTGAGCTACTGGATATCTAACATCGTAAGAAGTTTGTGGCAATTGGTTTTGGTTTTGATTTTGAATATATACTACAGATCCTTGTAATATCCTATGATTGGTTTGAAATATTATTGAAGGGTGATAATTTTGACCATTGCTTGAAGGGTCATAATACATATTTGATGGACTTTGTATAACAATAGGATCTGCAAATCTAACTCCTTACATATTTCCTCCAATTTGGTTACCATAGTCCTTTAAAAATGAAGTTGAGGGAATGACTTGATTGGGTCTTCTACAACAATCCGTAGGATGAGAACCTCCACAATTAGAGCATACAATTTTATTTTCAATCCAACATTGACCTATTTGATGTGGCTTCCTACAAATAGGACAAGGTGTCATATTATTTCTTTGAATTGAAGGAAAATTAGAATCTATTTGTTTCAATCGATGAGGAGGCTTATACAATTGGACTTGATTTTTTACTCTAAGTTGTTGTTGTAGACAAAATTGTGGACAAAATTGTGCCGTGTGGTTCACTTGTCTACAATTTATATATCATAATCCAGAGGTATGAATTTCCGATTCATGATATGTAGGCTCTGTAGTTGGAGTTTGATTTTTGAGAAGGCAAGACATTTGTTCACCTATGGCTTTCATAATATTTATCATCTCATTTTTGAACACCTCATTGGCTTGCTGTACTTCACTTTTAAATTCTTCCAATCTATTATCATAAAATATTTTAGATTGAGTTTGATCATATGGAGGTTGTATAGCTAACGGTGTTGCATTGCTAATTGGCAAAGAAAATGTAGAAGGTTGTGAATAGCTTAAAGCTATAAGTTGATGGAATTCTACAGGTTGATGTTGCAAAGGTATAAAGGTAAGTATTGGTTCTTCTGCCCTTCTAAGCATATGATCAATTTTCTTATCAATAACCTCTACTTCTAAAGCAACTTGAATAGCTCCTTCTAAATCTTTAGATTTTTTATTTAAAATATCCTGAATTGTAGAAGGCATGGCAAAATCTTGGATAAAATAGTGCTTTATCGTGTCCTCGTTTAATAAATTGCCAACATATCAAGTACATACTGTTTGGAATCGCCTCACATATGAGGTAATGTCTTCTGAAGGACCTTGTCTAATGTTTGTCAAGGCTGAAAGGGCTTGTTTTTGGCTAATCACAGGCCTATATTGACAAAGGAATGCTACTAGGAATTGTTCCCATTTGGTGAATGTCCCCTCTATATGAGATCTATACCAAGCATATGCGGAATCTATCAAGGTTGTTGAAAATCATAATAAATAGTAACTATGATTGATTACTAAACTGGTAATAAGTACCTCTACAAACCTTTCTACATGGGCTGTTGGATCTTCATTGATAGATCTACTAAATCTTAGAAGGTTAGGTAGAATTGATGCCCCTTGTAATCCTGAAGGTACTACAATTGGTAATCTCCTAGGTAACATCATTGGGTTGATTTGGATATTGATTTGGAAGTTATGGTTTTTTTCATTGGCTACACTAATCCTTGGAATTGGAATTGGTAAAGGCTCTACTTGAGGCTCTGAAGGTTGTCTTCTTCTATGCTCCATCCCAATAGAAGCTTGTGACATCTTGTCACAAATTTCTTCTAATACATGGGTTTCTACAACTATAGGCTCAATATATAATTCGGATTGTAAAACACGTTCAGATCGTAAAATAAGGCCAATAAGATAATGAACTACCTTAAACTTAGTCCTAGGTGGCATACAACTAAGTATATGATTTCTATATAACTCTCTTATAAAAAAAGACCTAATAGGTGGTTTAAAGCAAAATAAGTAGACTTTAAATTATTTTTATTTTTATTTTTTGAATTAACATAAAATCCTTTCTCTTCTTACCTATTTGTTAGGCATGTGATTTAATTATATACCAAGATGAAATCTCGTGCCGATTTCAAATTAGTGGTATCATCTAATAATTAAACTTTTTTTATAAGTGATGCATGAGGTTCAACTAAATATCAAGTTAAGATCTCGTGTCGATCTTAATATGGTGGAATTACCTGTTAGTTGGACTTAATTCACAATTTAGAGATTGGAAAACAAGGCTAAGGATGGTACAAATAATTTTAATATTTTAAAATGTGGATACTACAAAAATCAGATGGACTGGATAAAAAACAACTTGTAGGGCAACCTGCAACAATTAACTATGCCTCATGGGAATCATCACTTTCCACAAGTACAGATTCAATGCCAAAAAAAAATCATGCCGGCCATCAATCCGACTTCACTTCCTTACAAAACATCTAAAAAATGAAGCGCCTATCACAAACACAACCAACTTCTCTTAACAAAAGAAGTAGATTGGAGAATTTCTTGGTGCGTATAATTGAATGTTTTAATACTCAATTACACTACAAGGTGATAGAATGGTTTTAGATGTTACCTATATGACAGCAAGTCCCGTCGTGCTCTATTGTTCTTGTTCGTCTCACTTATTCTACCAATACTGCCCAGAGTAAATCTGTAAAGAGGGATTCAAACGCAGGTAGAGACTATCCACATTGAGTTAAACTGTTAGAGTCACATAACTAACTACCTACTGAATATTAGAGTCCAATGTACACGTACATATTTTTCTCTAAAATTTTGCCATCCACTCTATTGGTTCTGCTATTCCGCAACTAAAGATACTTTGTGACACAATCCTCTACCAATATTCCTATTGTAATCTTCTGTCTTCTTTTGAATTCATAACAATAATTTGCAATGTTACACTATTTCCACAGACTGCATATACTCGCTTTTTTTTCCAATCACTGGAAATAATTCCTCACCTACAAAATCTCTCAAAACAAACTGTTATTCCAATATTCTCCACCGCTCAATTTTCACAGTCAATACGGCATGGCACTCACATCCACAACCAAACTTCATTGACATAACCAGTCTTCAACCTCCAATTCATTGCAAAGAACTTCACGTAACAAACAATCATAATTTCTTATTCATCTATATATATATAAATTTTTTGTTTTATTACTGTACTTCATCATTAACATGGTATAATCCTTCAGAATAGAATCTGGATCCTCTGCTACAATCTAACAAAAGAAAAGAGAGAGGTAGCACCAAACTTATCCCGGCTCAGGACTATCACAGTCTAGCCACGACTCCCCCCTACCGAATCGATTTATACTTGCCCTGTCTATGTTAATTGCTTCACAATCGATGATAATTACTTTTTCTAACTTCCTCATCCA
Source organism: Physcomitrellopsis africana (assembly GCA_036785485.1). Classification (NCBI taxonomy): domain Eukaryota; kingdom Viridiplantae; phylum Streptophyta; class Bryopsida; order Funariales; family Funariaceae; genus Physcomitrellopsis; species Physcomitrellopsis africana. The sequence goes on along the minus strand of JAWRVF010000598.1, from coordinate 197,637 downwards.
TTCTGCCTTCTAAACTGGCCATTCATCGGCTTCCTACCTATTCTTAATCCTACAAACTATGTATTGTAAATCCTAAAATTCCTACCCATTCTACATAGCCCCACTCATAATTGAGCAGCGCCCTTGCAAACACAAAATTGGTAAAAATATTTGTTATGAAGCTGGCTCTTGACATTGGGATGCTCCTGGATTTGTAAGAGGTTCCTTTGCGTCTGGCCTTAATGGCACGTCCTCATCCTCCTCCGATTAATCGACATGGTTACTCTTCAACTGCGCTGATAAATCTTCATTATCCACTCCCAATTTCCAAAAGTGAGCCTCCAATTGTAGAATCCTGGCATCTTTTGCCTCTAATTGGCACCCTTGTTACTTCATCTTCTCTTTTAGCTTACTAGTACTCGAAACTGGTGGAATAGATACCTGTGGCCAAACGGCATTGGCCAAGTCGCCCTCCAATTTTCCCACTTCACCTTTCAAGGCACCAATTTTTGCTTGCAGCTTATCCATTCCAATTCTGTATTGGTCTCTCAATTCTACCTTTTCATATTCCAATTTCATTGCTTTCTCATGCTCTACCTCCAACTGACACTTCAACGCATCCCATTCTAAATCCCACATCTTGCAATTCTCTAGTAATTTTTGCTTTTAACCGTTCAGGATTCTTTGAATGCGATCTTCATCATTCGTCTAATTTTTCTTTTCTTCCACTAACTTCCGCTCCACTGCCAACTTGGATTTCGTCTTTGCCCTAATTAGGTGACTTTGTTCCACAATTCGGCAACTTTTCTCCATTATTTTCTTTCTACTTGATTCCAATTATTGTCTAAAATTTTCTTCTAGCTGACCCATTATAAGCTGCAATTGGGAAATTTGATCCAATATTACTTCCGTGAGGTTCTCTCCCTCCAATATTCCGGTGTTCAAAATTGGAGCCTCAGTCACCTTTTCAATTACTGTACAAATTGAAGCTCACCTTGGTGTCGTCTCCGAGATAGCCTCCTGTTCCCGCGATCTACTTGATTCCCCAATTTCGTGCACTACTATCCTTGGACCAACTGGTAAACTCCGCATATCCTGTTGCGGCATTGGAGAAGGTATATTCTTTTCTCCTGCTAGTTGACTTAACGTATGTACAATAACGGAGTACACATAGTTAGAGCATAGCAAAGAAGCGAATTTATCCGTTTTCCGCTAAGCTCCTATTTGTGCATGGATATGGATTGCTACAAAGGCTGCCCAATTAAAGACCATGCTTTTAAGTGTTCCAATCGTAGCAAACAACAAGCGCTTGGATATGTACGTGGTGTGTCGGTTCAAGCCTAGCGGCTTTTGAACAGACCGCATCTACTCTGCAAGCTCTAAAGTAAGTGCCTCCGCCACTTTCCAGCCTTGATTTTTCTCAAAAGACGTCATGTCGCCTTTGAAGTAACTTCTCAGTTTGAAGTCAGTTGACACTTTGACTCCTATCGCTAACTCACCTATTGATAAATATAATATCCTTTGTAAGATACTCTCATCAATCCCAATTATTCTCCCTTTTATTATACTTGAATCATCCTGTGGGTCGTAATTTTCTATATACTCTACAACTAGTTCTACATTAATTGGAGGCAAATTGTCCGATCTTCACAAAAATACATACATCTGTACATTTCTAAAATCTTTCTGCCTTTGTGGAGATCAACAAATTTCCAACTTTATTAGCTCCATGTTGGTGACCACCACGAATGACGGCGATTGCAAATTACTCTTATTTCGCACATTTCAGACATTCTCCTCTCTGTCCGCAGCTCTCTTCGACCTTTCCATCGACATTGTATAGTGCTGACTACGTACTCCTTGCTCGGACTAATCATTACTTTCTGACAGCAGAACACTCTATACTTCAATAAGCATACACTCGGACAACCAAGCTCAAAACAGAATGCTAATGAAAACTCTCACTAAGTGCCCCACTCCTAACTTTTTATTCGAGGTCTAAAGCAACAATTCTTAAACTAATGTACCAGATCATCACTTCCAATTTGCTTGACTAGGCCGTATTAGAACCCAAAATTGACCATCAGCCGTCTTTTCTAACCATCATGCACGTTCATTAAAGGTAAGCTATCATGAACAGATACACCCTCTTCCCTCCAATTTTAAAAATCCGTCCCAGATTTACGTAAAATAATTATGTAAACGATTGCCGTTAACTCGGATGGTAAATTGAGTACCCATAAAATCTTCCAATTAAATTGAACTATTAGGAAAGGCTTCAATTATTCGATAAGGTCCATGCCAACGGACTTGGAATTTTCTCAAAAAATGGTGAAAGCGACTATTATAAAGAAGCATTAGATCATTGGGCATAAAAGATTTAGGATGTAATTTACTATCATAATAACTCTTACAGCGGCGTTGTGTAGCTTCTATAGTTAAAAGGGTCGTAGCCCTAACTTCATCCAATTTTTCTAATTGTGCTAATCGATGTTGGAGGGATTTCTTATCACCAAGATATTCATCCAATACAATTCATAAACTCGGAACTTCCAATTCAATTGGTAATATTGCCTCTTGCCCCTACACCAATTGGAATGGTGTGGAACTGGTAGTCACTTTATATACAGTACAATATGCCCACAAGGCTGCGAATAATTTTGTATCCCAGTCCATTCCCACACCAAACACTGTTTTCATTAAAAATTTACACAAAATACCGTTGGTCTTTTCAGTCTATCTATTGGCCCGAGAGTGATATGGAGTTATCTTCTGATGCTTGATCTCGTATTTATCTGTCAAAGCCGCAATTGTAGAATTAATAAAATGGATTCCACAATCACTAATCAATTCTTTGGAACATCCAAATCGAGTGATAATGTTCTCATATAAAAACGTGGCTACGGTATTGGCATTATCAGTTTTTGCTGCCATCGCCTCCACCCATTTTGTCACGTAATCAATCGCTACCAAAATATATCTTTTCTGCCCATTACGCGAGGCTAGTGCGATTGGTCCTACAAAATCAATACCCCATTTTTCAAATGGTGCTTGTGCTAAAATTGGTACCAACGGCATGGCAGAAGTTCCAATAGGTCTATCAATATGTTGACAAAGATCACAACGTCGGACGTATTGGTATGCATCTGAGAACATTGTTGGCCACCAATATTAAAGCTTTGCACGTAGTGCTGTCACCGGTAAAATGCCCTCCACAACTATCCAAATGACATCCTTCCAATATAGTACATACTTCACTTTGAAAAATACAGCGGTGTAGAATTCTATTTCTCCCTTGTTTATACAAGGCGTTGTCATAATATGTGCAATTTTGCTCAAGAATGCTCCGGGCACCTGGCTATGGAAGACAAAAAGGAAATATATAACAACAAGATCCTAACAACTCTAATAGAATCCTAAACAACTTCTATTAAATCTTAACAATACTAATCAAATTTTGATCCAATCTTTAAGCAATTACAAAAGAAGAGTAAATGAATCATACATTAATCATAATAGAAAATAACATATAAAATACTAAATTTAGAAAATATTAAAAATAGAATTTTAAAATCCTAAGTCATATCTTATTCAAACCCTAGGTCAAATCCTAGTCAAAACTTAAATCAAACCCTCAGTCAAACCTTGGTCAAAATCTAAGTCAAATCCTAAGTCAAATCCTGGCCAAATCTTAGTCAAATCCTAGTCAAAATCTAAGTCAAATCCTAAATCAAACCCTGTTCAAACCCTGAGTCAAACCCTGGCCAAACCCTAGTTAAATCCTAAATCAAATCCTAAATCCTAAACCCTAAATCAAACCCTAAATCCTAAATCAAATCCTAAGCAAATCCTAAATCCTAAACCAAATCCTAAACCCTAAACCGAATCCTAATCAAATCTTAAACCAAATTCTAACTAATTCAAATTAACCCTAGGAAAAATTAGAACCTCAATATCTGCTGATTAGACCATTGATCTTACTTAAAACTTTATATACCTTTCAACCTCTTAGTCAACAACAAGCACAACAATATTGAAGGAAATCGAACTTACAAAATAGAACAAAAACCCTAAAAACTTCTTGGGTGTTGGTCGGCTTCCTTCTCCAACCTTGATGCTAATCTTCTAGTGCTGATTTCTCTCTTTTTCACCATTCAATCAATTTCAAATCACTCATGTGTATAGGAAAATAAGTCTATTACCCACATAAATAAAACTTACTCCAATCCAACTGGTAGATTGCTCAAGATCTCAAAAATCCTAATTGACCCTCAAAACTTAATTTCCAAGACCTTGACCCACTTAAACCTTAATTACGTATAACTTAATTGTTAGATTCAGCTCAAATTCACAACACATATAAACAACAATAATATCCAAAAATCAACAAATTTCCAGCCATAGATCTGCTACATAACTTCTAAAATTGCCAAAAATATCAACCCTATTTTATTTCACAAAATCCCAAGTTGCCAAAAATAACCCTGATTTTGCAAAGCTATTACAAAGTCATTTTTTCTCCAAATCACTCAAAACCAATTTTTATACAAAATCCTTCAAGTCCACTTTCTAATCTAAATCTCCGATCTGAAAAAGCCCCCAGATCCGCCGTAGGCACGTGGTTTTGTGCCTCAGGATCTGATTTCGACCCAAGCTCATAACCAGTCCTTTCTGGATATCTATTTCAAGATTTTTATAGTAAGTTTTTCTGAAACCTCTTATTAATTCTCTCCTATATATGCCTATATCATTTTATTTTCCAATCTACTTTGTTTTGCCTTACTTATGGCCCTACAAAGTAAATAGAAGTTCATTTGTAAAAAAGCAGCATTAACACTCATTAGTTTTACTCCCTTTTTACTATTATCTATTTTTCTAAGATAATTTGCTACAATATTTTGAACTAAGATCTTCTATAATATACTATTTCCACACTCTTTCACCTAATAGTCCCGTTACATCACGACAGCGTCTCTAATCATCATGTACGATGCACTTTTTAAAATCAAGCATTTCTTAAGTTTCTCACTATATATAGGTGGAAATGTCTGAAATGTCAGATATTGGATCAATTCACTATATTTTGGGATGATCACGTCGACGGCAAATAATTTTGCATCAGGAAGTGCATCATTGATAGGTTCGTTATTAAATATATTGGACAATCGAGATAAATGATCTGCATTGGCATGTTTCTTTCCAAATCAAACATAAATAATAAAATTAAATTCTTAAAGGAGTAACATCCATCAAGCAATGCATCCACTCAATTGAGGTTTATTATTTATATACTTAAGAACATCATAATCGACATGAAACACAAATGGGTAACCAAACAAATAATGCCAAAATTTCTGGATAGAATAAATCATGCCCAAGGCTTCCCGTTCAGTTGTAGTATAATTTTGTTCCACAGCTACAAATTGTCGACTAGCATAATAGATGGGATGATTCCAATCCTTTTCATCTTTTTGGCTTAACACGGATCTAATAGCAACATTCGAGGCATCAACATAAACATGAAAGAGTTTTGTCCAACAAGGTGCAACAAGTATTGGTGCTAACATCAATTTTTGTTTTAACTCCTCAAACGCAATTGTACATTCCTCAGTCCAAATTGGACTAGATCCATCCGATGGTAGTTTCTTTAAAAGATTTGTTAACGGTTGACATATTTCTGCAAATAAATGAATGAATCGCCTATAATAGCTGATATGGCTTACAAAATCCCGAACATCAAACATTGTTTTTGGCTTTGGTAAAGCCAATATACGAGTAACTTTATCTGGATCAGTAGCGATACCAGCCACGTAAACGATGTGTCCCAAAAGCTTCCCCGATGGTACGCCAAATTGACATTTCTCAAAATTCAAAGATATCCCATATTTATCACATTGGTCCAAATATTTACCAAGACATTCCAAATGATTTGCTGTTGTACTGAATGTGCAAAAATCATCTAAAAATATCTCCATCAACAATCATAAATAGTCCTAAAATACTTACATCATTATCCTTTGAAATATGGTTGGGGCATTATACAACCCACATGACATCACTTTATAAGCAAATATGCCCCAATCTGTAATAAAAGTAGTTTTCAATTGGTCCTCTTCTACAATTTTTATTTGGTTATAATCCAAAAATCTATCCAAAAAAAAATAACATTCATGCCTAACTATTATATCTAATATATTATCCATAAAAGGTAAAAAAAAAAATAATCCTTCTTGGTAGCCGCGTTTAATTTACAAAAGTCTAGACAGATATGAATTTTTCTATTTTTCATCGGTACTATTACGATTGGTGAAACCCATTCACTATATGGAACTGGATATATAAAGCCCACATCTAAAAATTTATCTACTTCATCCTTGACCATAAGAGAATATTTTAGATTAAGACTATGTTATCTTTGACGAACTGGTATAGCATCTTCTTCTAAGGTAATTCGATGCTCACAAACTTTGGCAGGAATACCTTTTAAGTCCGCATACGACCAAGCAAAAGCAGATTTATGATTTAGAAAGAATTCTTTTCAATTTCTCAGTTCTGTACCCGTAATACCGGTGTATACTTTAATAATTTGGGGTGTTTCATTGGAATCCAAGTTAATGGATTTGCACACAGGTTCCCCATTAACCCCCGGATTGATTTGCCCCTTCTCCTCTGAATCCGTCATATAGTCCGACAAATCGGACTTATCCAATTTTGGTTCTAATGTATCGACTTTATTTACCGTGTGATTATTCATCTAGTCCGCGATGACATCGTCAGAATTCTCTGCACTCTCCTTATATAAAAAATATTCCCCTGGCCCTCCATACTGGTGTAACACGCCTTGTTTCTGCATGTGAACGGGGTCCTTATCAACTTGCATCGCATTATTAACTTTATCATACTCTGCCTCAAATTGGCACTCATCTTCAGATATTGCTTCTGTATTCATAATTTGAGACTCCCCATGATATTGAACTGGATACATCTGTAAAACAATCTTGTCATTATCCTTCCTAATAGATAACGTTCCACGGTCCTAATCATTCCTAGCTTTGACTTGATATAGCCATGGCCGATCCAATAATATTGGATATGAAAAAGTGGAACTCTATGATCGAAAAACAATATAATCAATTTCATACATAATTCTCGCGATTTCAATATTAATACTACGTAAGATATCCATTGGTTTTATCCTACTATGATCTGCCATTCTTAATACCAATGTCGTGGATATTAATTGTTTTAAATCCAACTCCTCCATTGTATCAGCGTTCATTAAGTTTACACTAGAGCTACCATCCACTTGAACTCCAGGAATGAGAACACCATCAATTGATACATTGATAGTTGGTACTCCCGGATCGGGATTCAAACTAATTTCATGAATTTCTTTATTACAAACTCTACATCGTATTAATGAAGAATTCAATGTAGAATAGCATTCTGGTGCAATTGCTAACAATTGCTTCATTGTAATAGAAGGTTTAATTTCATCCAAATCTTTTATAATATCATATGGTTTCATATTGGCAATGATTTCCAAGGCCCTTTTCTTTTCATGGATTTTAATTTGATCCCTTGATATAATTTTCTTACGGAATTTGGAACTAGAACTGTTGAATGGACTTTGTCATAATTCTTTTCCATGAGAAGATCTTTTGATGGATAAGATGGCTCCTGCAACTTTGAAGATAATGATACTGGTTTTGATTGAACCAATATCTTCGGGCTAAAGACATCCTCAAGTTGTACAGACAAATTGGATCTATTTGTTGGTAATACCTTTGATATTGGTGTTAGATTTGGAATACCATTCAATGGTTTACATTGGTCCGCAATTGGTACTTTCAATTGTTGAATTGGATCTTTTCCCTTTTGCTGGGCCCAAGTAAGTACTGCATGGATGCATTCCACCCAGTTTATTGGAGAATCTTGTGGAACTTGATTATTGTCCTCCATCTTATTTCACAACTGGATACGCTGATCTCGATTATTAACATTAAACGAAGCATTGCACTGTTGTTAAATATGTCTAGATTGCTTACAATTTCCACATATTGGAGCATAATCATCATTGGCTCTAGCATTGGGACATTCACTAGCATAGTATCCTAGCTGCCTGCATCGATAGCATCGAAGTGGTCTTCTTCTTCCTCCATCTGGAATATGGGGTGTCTCGATTGATATATACTAGCTAGCCTTGTTCCAAGTTTGATGGATAAGAGATCCCGACCGATCAATTGGTATTATAGGATCTAAAATTGGATTCTGAATAGGTGGATATTGGAATTGTCCTTGCTGATTTTGTACAAAATCTTGAGAATTGGGGTCACCTTCTTGGTTACAGTCAAAAATTTTGAAAATTATAGAAATTTCTATTTTATTTTATAGGACGATTCCTGTTCCAACCAAACCTATTACCTATCAGAACTTGATTAACATCCCACAAAATTGGTTGAATCATGGTCTAATTTCCTAACTGTTGTTGCCTTCTTAAATTCCAACAATTGGTGGTTATATGCTTACCTCCACAAAATATACATTATATAATCATTTCGGGTGGTGAAGGGCACTCCGTTACTAAATGGCCTTGCCCCTTACAATTACTACACCAAATATTGGGGCGCATAATAGTCGGTTTATGCCTCTTTTCCTTATCTTTTGTTAGATTTACAACCAACTCATCCATCTTCTTTGTCAAAGTTAACAACAAAGTCTCATTTGGATCCTTTGATACTAGTTCATTAGATAATTCTTTTATAGATATTGGTTCTTGATATAGGAGGTATGGAAAATACGAAACTGCAGTTGTTGGTGGTACAGCCTGCAATAGAATAACATTCACTATCCCTTGCGGATTGACACTAAGATTTGTGCCGTAGTCAATTGTCCTTGGGTAACTATTTATTGTTTCATTCCAGGTTGGTATTTGATACCTTCCTTGAGATGAAATCATTGTGGCTCCTGTGGTTAAGAATTGGTCATAATGACATTCTTCTCATATTTTAGCTCAGTCAAGTGAGGTAGCCACAGTCGCAAGTTGGACCCTTTACAAACATCTTCAATTCTGGTGGATATAATCCGTTAATCAAAATAGTCATAACAAACGAGTCTGACATATGGTTATTTGACCATTTACGAAGGATATCTGCTACTCGGCCATAATATGACTGCATCGCTTCTCACGATACCATTTTGCTATACATTAATCTTTCTCTAAGACGTTCTTCGAATCCTATTGATCAAATATGAGTCAAAAATGTATTTTTCAATGCCTCCCAATTAGGAAATTGTCCCACGGATTGGTGATTATACCATTCAAATGCCGTGTCTTTCAAGGTCACTGGCAGCCATCTTAATCAAATATCTTCAGTTCTACCATTGTTGGCTATACATGCGGTCAAGAATTGAGATAAGTATTGATCTGGGTCAGCTCCTAGCAGACCCCTAAAGATAGATAATGAAGCTACGCTAGTTGTGCGATCATCCACCGCACCCATTTGTACCGCAATTGGTATTGTTGGACCCCCTGCTGCCATTGAAGGTGACAATGTTCTACTTACTTCCTTGTTAAAATAAATGATGCCTCCCTCAATTGTTTTTTTTTGGCCTCCGCAATTTGGTATTATCATCTGCAGATAATTTTATTGATTAAAGTTGAGGTGAAAACGACGGATTTTGGAATACACACTATATTGGCCCTTCTTGGCAAGCAATACATTCCCTATTGAAGAACTAGCCTTGCTAAAATCGGCTGTATCCACTATTGAGAAAGTACCCAATGGAGTATCCAATTCTTCTGTGCTTCGTTCTCTTTCCGTTAATGGGCTCAAGAAATACACTGGGCTATTTGTGGAGTTATCCGCGAGTGCTTTTGGTAATTTCTTTAACGATATATATGTCTGAAATATTAAAAAAAATTCATGTTCTTGGTATGCTCGGATGTGCCAACAAGCATGCAACCATGGTTTAATCCAACTCTGTCGACGCTTCCTTTTTAGCTTCCATTCTTACTCGTCCCGCAACAAATTTTTTACTTGTGCTTTCTCTTGTCTTCCTTTTGACTGACGTATTTTTCTCTGAGCAATGTTCTCATTCTTATTAATCATAATCTTTTATCATCTATTATTGATATTGCTTTCTATTATTAATTTAACTACTCATTCGGCAGTTAATTCCTAACACTCAATACTATTGTCAATCCCCGGCAGCGGCGCCAAAACGTTGTTCTCATTCGTCTTACTTACTCTACCAATACTGTCCAGAGTAAATCTGTAAAGAGGGATTCGAACGCAGGGAGAGACTATCCGCATTGAGTTAAATTATTAGAGCCACATAACTAATTACCTATTGAACATTAGAGTCCAATGCACACATACATGCTTTTCTTTAAAATATTGCCGTCCACTCTACTGGTTCTGCTATTCCGCAACTAAAGATACTTCGTGACACAATCTTCTATCAATACTCCTATTGTAATCTTCTCTCTTCTTTCGAATTCATAACAACAATTGGCAATGTTATACCATTTCCACACACTGCATACACTCGCTTCTTTCTCCAATCACTGGAAATAATTCCTCACCTACAAAGTCTCTCAAAACAAACTATTATTCTAATATTCTCCACTGCTCAACTCTCATAGTCAATACGGCATGACACCCACATCCACAACCAAATTTCATTGATATAGCCGATCTTCAACCTCCAATTCATCACAAAGAACTTCACGTAACCAACAATCATAATTTCTTACTCATCCACATATATATATATAAATTTTCTATTTTATTACTATACTTCATCATTGACATGGTATAACCCTTCAGAATAAAATTCGGATCCTCCACTATAGTTTAACAAAAGAAAAGAGAGAGGTAGCACCAAGCGTACTCCGGCTCAAGACTATCAGAGTTTGCCCCGACTCCCCCGTACCAAATCGATTTATACTTGCCCCATCTATGTAAACCGCTTCACAATCAATGATAACTATTTTTTCTAACTTCCTCATCCATTCTGCCTTCTAAACTGGCCATTCATCGGCTTCCTGCCTATTCTTAATCCTACAAACTATGTATTGTAAATCCTAAAATTCCTACCCATTCTATATGTTATTCCTAAATGTACCTAAAATTTCAAATAAAAGAAAGAGCTAAGGTTTGGAACCCACCAAGTTTCTCCTAGCTGTGCTCCTTCCTTGCTTTTATCTAAAGTTTTAAATAAATTGAAAAGCTAAGGTTTGAAATCCACCAAGTTTCTTCTAGCCATACTCCTTCCTTGCTTTTATCTAAAATTTTAAATAAATGAAAGCTAAGATTAGAAACTTACCAAGATTAGTCTTAGATTTGAAATTGTACTTGAATTCCACTCTTTATGCTTCCAAAGTGACAACCAATCTAAAGAGAACCACCAAATAATACTACACTGATACTAATCTAACCAAATAGTATTTCAAGTTAGAAGTAAAAATATTATATAAAAATAAATTAATACATAAATAAAAATATATTAAATTTATGTCAATATAAAAAATTTATTATGCATATAAATAAAATAAACAAAAAGAAAAATAATATTAATATATAAAAGTAATAGTAATCATTAAATAAAAAAGATAAAGATAAAAAGACAAGTAAAAATAAAATATAATATAATAAATATAATAAAAGTAAAAATAGAAAAGAAAAAATAAAATAAAATAAGATAAAATAAAATAATAGTTAAAATAGAACTTAATATGATATTAAAATATTAATAAAATAATTATAAAATAGTTATTTTAATTTAATGATATTATTATTATTATTATTTATTTAATTATTATTATATATAAATATATTTTATTTTTTTATTAATTTATTATTTACTATTTTTATTTTTATTTTCTTACATATTTTATTTTTATTTTATTTTATTTATTTTTGTATTTATTTTTGTTTTTATTTTTATTTTTATTTTAGTGTAATATAATTAAGATAAGATTTAAAACACAACAACCAAAAGTATAACATAAAATCAACAATGTAAATGATTGAAGAGATAGAAATTAATAACCTCAATTGTATTCCACTTAAAGCAGAAACCTCTCTCCACTCCAAAAATCGCCAAAAATTCACTTCTTGTTCAATAGTATTGAAATTTGCACTACTACAATTTGAACTTCAAAGTGCTTATACACAAAAAAAATTCCACTATTAAATAGTCACCACGCACTAAGAATTGCCTTTCCAAACATGAGGTACATGAAACTGCCAAGGCAGTGAACCACTTCCTAGTCTAAAATTCACTAAAAATTCAAATCAAGTCCAAATTGAACGTCCAATAGCTTATTGAAAATCCAACATCAAGATACACCAACATTAAAAGTTTCAATTTAAAATATGCAATGTAAAAAAATTGATTGATGAAAATCCGAGAGCAAATCAACATACATTCAATAATGAAAATGTTTTTTTTTTTTTTTTTTTTGAATACCTTATGAATTGAGAACTTGAAAAGCTTTGTATACACCAATAAAGAAGAGATAAAGAAAACTTACAAATGATGAAGATTAACTTTGAACTTCTCACTCAAAAAGACCAAGCAAAATGTGAATTACAACATACTAACTCCACATTCAAACACACAATTAGAAGCACCAACTCCCAGCAAATGCACCATTTATGTGAGGGTAAAATTCACTCCTCAACCCAAGTTATAAGGTGGCCTCAATTAAGAGTTGCTTATAAATTTTGGTATGAAGTATAAAGAACAATAAACAATAATGAAGGAGAAGAACAACACAAATCAAGTAAAATATGTGCAATTAAGTAATTGCACACTACAAAACTAGTCACAATCTGTTCACTAGATTTTCACCTGATAAAAAGTAAAAGTAAAAAGTACAATTTATATTTTCAAGTAGGTAATTTTTTTATCTTTCCAATGATATAAAAAACATATAAATCTAAGTTACTATGAATAAGTTATGATAATTCAAAGTTATAAGGTAAATAATGGAAAAAGTTAAGTAGAAATTTTTACCTGAAGGATAACTTGTTACAAGATCATGGGTTTGAACCTCACCAAGGCTCACAAATAGTGTATATGGGTGTCTTAGAGGGGCCACGAGGCCTTAGTCTTATCCTCCTACCTACATCCAAGGTGCCACAACCCATATAGGACTTGTGCACCTCCCTTCCTACAAGGACTACACTAGCTGTTGGTCCTCCTATTTTATACTAGTAGAACTAATAATTTTGTATTTTTTACTTCACCATGGTATTTAAAAATATCCTATTAGCTTAGTAACCTTATATGGCTTTCCAATCTTATTTCATTTCTTCATAATGGCTCCCAAGGTGATAAAACTCATTTTTACCAAAGTCTTCAAAATTACTCTAAAAATTCTAAATTAATTCTAAATTAATTCTAAATTAATTCTAAATTAATTCTAAATTAATTCTAAAAATCTCTAAAATATCTTTAACATAATAATATAAACTTAAGACTACTTTATTCTATCTTGGAATTTTTTTATAATAATAAAATCAATAAAAATAAACTCAAAATCCTATTTTTTATAAAAATAATTAAAAAAACATGAGATTTCTTTTTCATACTTCTTCTACCTACTAAATAATATTTTATAGGTTTTTAATGAGTAATACATGTAATTGGAAGGCTAATATAGACATTGGTCTTAATAACTAACTCTTAATACTTAATAATAAGTAAAAATACTAAACCAACTAAAATAATTGCTTCCAAGACTTACTAAGATTCCATTTTTGTAATTTTTCTTCTAATAAGACTTTTATATTTATAAATACTTCTAAATTCTAATAAATACTTAAATAGTCAAAAAGACTCTTTAACCATCATTTTGTATAAATAAATGATTTAAGACTATATTTTTAATCAATCCACCAATTAAGATCCATTGGTGGGACTCACACTGAGCGTCCTTATTTTCTTGTATACTTGTGCTCCTGAGTCTTGTTGTTCGAGGGGTCTGTTTTCTAGGATAATTTTCAGCTTTATGGTATGCCTCTCTATAATATAAGTACAAATTTTTTTTAAATCGTCGCTTCTTTTCTTCAACTGTGAAGGGCTTGAAATATACTATATTGATTTGCATGTCTTCTGTTTCAGATTGAGCTTCCACACTCTTGATAGGAGCAGCCGAGTAAAATTGATTTCCTCATGATTATCATGTAGCTCTAGAATAATGACCTTGACGTCATTGAAAAAGCCAATTGTCATACTTTATCGCTTGGCTGATTGCTTCATTGAGTATTTGAGGATCAAAGAGAGATAGCAATAAATGCTTCACGTCATCTCTGAGTCCCCAAAAAAATTGACTCACCACTGCTTCTTCTTCCCAGTTGATATTACAAGCAAGTTGTTTGAAGTTTGATGCAGAAACAGATGTACAGCGTAATCTTGTACGCAGAGAACAAATCTTGGTAGTTGCCCACCAAGCCTTATCATGCTCTCCAAATACCTCCTCGAATGTTTCTAGAAAGGTCTCAAAATTACTTAAGATAGAAGACCTTTTCTCAAATAAGAAGGCAAATCAAGACAAAGCTTGTCGAGTAAGCAATGTCTCCACCAATCTAACTTGTGACTCCTCAATTGAATGGCGCTTCGATTGCAAGAATATTACCAATCAAACTTGGTTTACAAAACCACAAAATTTTGATCAGGTACCATCAAACTTCTCTTAGAGAGTGACTCGAGGCTTTTTGTACTGCGGTATAATCAAATTCTCATATTGAGATGTAAATGGCAGTACTTCACTAGCTAGAGGTGGTTGTATTGTAGTCTGAATCATTCCCACTCTTATAGCTCTAGGGAGTTGAGCAAAATTTCCTTCAATTTTAGTAATTCTAACCGCTAGAGTGTTAAGGGCATTGATAATCACATCTAATTTTGACTCCAAAGATTCTACCATATTAATATCTTTTCTATCAACCATGCTAAGTAAAGAAGAAGGAATCAATACCAGTCCAAGGGAGGATAATCCGCATTCCTTAGAATGCTCAAGTATTTCCAAAGAGAGGGGTAGTTCACTCTCTGCCTCAAAGAACTAAGCTCTGATATTGATAGAAGGGCAGACTCGATAAACTATCATGGACACAGAATATAGATTAAAAGTCTAAACAAGAAGTTCAAGAAAAATTGGCAAGAATTAAATTAATCAGATGAGTATAAAAACAACACCAGAGAGGTGAGCTAGAGTTCCAAGAGATGTATTATCGAGACTAAAGAATTCTTCAGCCTCGATTCCAATATAACTCCTACTTAGGAAGCTTCTCAAATAACTTCCACCAACTAAGGAGCTTCTTAAGCAACTTCTATCAATTAAGAAGCTTCTCAAGCAACTTCTATCGACTTGAAAGATGTTAGAAGATTTTAGAAGGTTCTAGAGAGTTCTAGGAACCTTCTAAAATATTTTAGAAGATTTTGACAAGTATATCTTTGACAGAAGTTGCTTGAAAAGCTTCTTAATTGGTGGAAGTTGTTTGAGAAGCTCCCTAGTTGGTGGAAATTGCTTGAGAAATTTCTTAGGTAGGAGTATATATTGGAGTCAAGGCTGAAAAGTTCTTCAATCTCGACAACACATCTCTTGGAACTTTAACTCACCTCTTTGGTATTATTCTTGTACTCATCTGATTAACCTAATTCTTGTCAGTTCTTCTTGAACTTCTTGTTTAAACTTCCAATCTATATTCTGCATCTGTAATATTTTTTATTTTTCATCAATTTCAACTCTATTTTTCCTCATGGAATTCAAAGCTAAAAGAAAAAAATAATATCATGGATATACAATAGAAGAAGATTTTAAAAGATTTTAAAAGATTCTATTTAATCTTAAAAGATTCTAAAAGATTCTATTTGATCTTAAAAGATTTTAAAAGATTCTCAATGATTTCAAGAAGGCCCTAGTAAGTCCTAGTAGATTCCAAGAAGATTTTAGAAGGTCTTAAAAGATTATAGGAGATCTCAAATTGTCATAGAAGGATCTTAGGCTTGCTTGACCTCCAAACATCAAAAAAATTGCTCAAAGGGCTTTCTTATATCTAATATATATAAGAGTTGAGGCTAAAAGAATCTTTAGTCTTGACAATATAATTCTTATGGCTCAATTTGGGCCTTTTGGTCTTATTCTTGTATCTTGTTGTAGCTCCTTGTTTATAATATAAAGTAAACCTTTTTAATTTTGATTCTTTGAATTTTTAGAATCTTTTTTTATTTAAATAATATATCTATAATAAATTATTCTATTATAGTGAGTTAAAGCAAGTACATTAAAGAGGTGTTGAAACGATTCAATATAAAAGAGTGCAAACTATTTGGAACACTTCTTGAATCAAACTTGAAGTTAATGAAATTCACAAATAAAGAATTTACATAAGTTGAAGATGAGATGCAATATATTTTATATAATGCAACAATAGACTCATTTATGTATGCAATAGTGGCCATAAGAGTGGATCTTATATTTAGTATGAATATTATAAGCTAACACATGTCTAAGGCTAGACCTTTGCATTAGATAACAATTAAGAGGATTATGAGGTACTTAAAAGGCACAAAGGACTTCAAATTGTGTCATAATAGTAAAAATATTGATTTGTAAGGTTATTGTGATATAGATTGGATTAGAGATACAAATGATAGAAGATCTACAATAGGATATGTTTTCTTTGTTGGAATGAGAGCCATTTCATAGAATTACAAGAAATAATCAATTATTGTAAGATCAACCATGGAAGTTGAGTACATGACAACAAGCCATAGTACAATAGAAGCAATTTGGATAAGACAATTCTTGGAAGACATTGGACTTATATAAATAGAGGCAACTTCAATTATATGTGACAATCAAAGGTGTCTTATATTTGCCAAGAATCCAAAACAACACTCAAAGACCAAATACATTGATATTTAATATTAATTCATAAGAAAGAAGATTGAAGATGATATTATAGGTATAAAATATTGTGCTACTAAAGAAATATTTGGTGATGTGCTTACAAAGGCTTTAGTAAATGATACACACCACAAGTTGATAAAGATATTAGGATTGAGAGCCTTTTAAAAAGTAGCAAATTGAAAGTGTTATGGATCAAAAAATCTTTGCTTAGTTACCACCACTTAGAATTAAATATTAATGAGTTACTAAGAGTCAAAAGACAAGTAAGATTTAAACAAGTCATTAGAGTGAATGCTACAATTTTAGGTGGCTACAAAATTAAGAAGAATCTAAAGTTTTGTTGGATGAAAGAAAATAAGATGAAGATGATTATATATAAAGTTCATCTATATTAGATGTGATCTCCTTCTTTACAAGTAAAAAGTAATAAAAGTGAGAATTATCTTATTTCACATCTCTCTTTGTATGCAATCTTACTGAAACTTTCTATTTTTTATTTCTTTAATA
The DNA here is from genome assembly GCA_036785485.1 of Physcomitrellopsis africana. Taxonomy (NCBI): domain Eukaryota; kingdom Viridiplantae; phylum Streptophyta; class Bryopsida; order Funariales; family Funariaceae; genus Physcomitrellopsis; species Physcomitrellopsis africana. The sequence continues at coordinate 180,227 of JAWRVF010000598.1, read as the reverse complement.
TTAAAATTTTATATATATATATATATATATATATATATATATATATTTACACATCATTATGGTTTATATTATATTTTTTATTTTTTAATATACTAATTTATTAATTTTATATCTTTAAATTATTTTATAAATTTAAATAAAAAAATTTAAGATATTTTTTAATACTTTAATTGATCATAAATCATATTTTAGAATTTTTTTGATAAAATAAATATTTTTTAAATTAGATCTTATTAAAATAAATATAATAATTTTTATTCTAGAAAATACATTTAGATTTTTTATAATAAGATATAATTACAAAGATAGTTTGTCTTATTCATATAAATATGTGAATATTTAGATATAAATATTTATAATTATAAATAATTATTTATTTATAAAAGATTTTTTTTTTTAATAAGATATTATATATCTAATATCTAAATTCGTAGATTATAGTATTAAATAAATTTAAAAAATATATATGATATATTTTTAAAAATAAATAAATCAATCATATAGTAATCTTATATTTTTAATATATTAGCATTTATAGATTCATATCTTATTAAAGAAACTTAATTAAAAAAATACATAATACAAATTATATTATAATTATATATATAAGACTATATATATAATAAAATGATCTCAAATATATCATTTACTATTTATATTTAAAAAATACATGTTCAAATTCTTTATAATTGGTCTTAAAAGAGTTTTTTTTAGATAATATAATAGTATATTAATTAATCATTATAAAATTCTTTATATTTATATAAGATTATTATTATATAATTACTTGCCATAAGATCTTATATAAATGAGACTTTTGTTAAAGTGATAATTTTAAACATCTTTTGATTACTTACTCTGACAATTCTAACTAATTATATATTTTTATTTATAAATTAGGATTTATAAAATGAATAAATGGAATTTTAAAAATTATATGTATTATTAAAAGTTCCATAAAATAAAATAAGATAATAAAAAAAATCAAAATATTTAAGAAGACATGTGATATAGATATATATATATATATATATATATATATATGTGTGTGTGTGTGTGTGTATGTGAATATATATATATATATATATATATATATATATATATATTTTTTAATTATAAATTTTTTTAAAAAAATTTATAAAAATATCTATTATTTTATTAATATTATATATATAATTACTAATGTATCATAAAAAGTGAATTCTATCAAATACATGAATTAAAACAAAAATATAAGAAGACATTATACTCTTATATCACTAAAAGAAAGAAAATAAATAAATAAGATATAGATATAGGATAAAAAGAAATTAAAATGATTATTGCCAATTACAAAGGAATTAAAGAGCCTTAAAGTAGGACAAAAAAATATATATATATATAAGATTAACAATAGACTTAGTCTTATCTTTATATATATCAGTTATCAAAAAGGTCTTACAGAAACTTCTTAGGAACTGCAAGGCTTGTGGCTTAAGGATCAAGTTTTAAGTTGCTTCTTATATAATTATTTAAAAACAGAATTTTTAAAATATAAGTTTTAATACATATATGACATATCTATAAAAGTTTAAATTTCTAATTTGTTGTTAAAGAACCTCTTCAAAGCTTCTTAATGAAGATATTATCTACCAACATATTTCTACTTATTTTTACTTACTTCTAGTTTTCTAAGTAATATAAATATTTATTACAAATTGCATAGTAATAATAAAATCAAGTGCAATCAGTGTAGAAAATAAAACCATATTAATCTAAGGCTTAATACATAAGAAAAAACTTACATTTGATTTTAAACAAGTTGAATTAAAATGTTATAAAATTATAAATTTACAATGTATAAAAGAATTTATTAGATGCTAATTATGTATATAAATGATAAGTTTAAAATTCTTGATATTCAAATAAATAATAAATTTTAAATAATAAAAATTTAGATAATATTCATAATAATTATTACTTTGATAATAATAAAATTATTTATTAATTTACGTTCTTTGATTTTTTTATTTTTTTAATAAAATATATTTAAAAAATTATAAAATTAGTATCAAATTAAGATATTTAGATATTTTAATTTACTATTATTGCCTTCAAATATTTTTACTTATATAATTATTAGATATATCTATTTTTATCTTTTTAAATAAAAATACTTATAATTTCTAGAATAGATTTAGTTGTTATAAAAATTATAAGTAAATTATATAATATATAAAAAATATAATTATTTAGTTAATTACTCTTAAATATATATTATATGTACATTCATATATATATATATATATATATATATATATATAATTAAAAATAAAATATTAATAATTAATAAAGTAATATGATTTTAAAGCTTAAGTCTACAAATAGATATATCTTTGCATAAAATATAAATGGTTTTTTAATAAAATAAGATTTTTTAAACTTATAAAAAATAAATTAAATAAGCTTATCTATGTATATATATTTTTTAATAAAAATATAATAAAAAATAATATGATAGATGGAAAGATTTGAGACTATTTTTTAATTAAAAATAAAATAGTTACGTATGATACTCACTTACAAAATTTTCATGGTGGTATGAGGTTCAAAATTCTACCTTATTGTTATTCCTTGTGATTATTAATATGTGTACATGTGTGTATATATATATATGAAGGCTTTACATGGTGTGATGTATGTGTGTATATATATGAAGGCGATACATGGTGTGATGCATGTGTGTAGATATATATATATATATATATGAAGGCATTACATGGTGTGATGCATGTGTGTAGATATATATATATATATATATATATGAAGGCATTACATGGTGTGATGTGTGTGTATATATATATATATATATATGAAGGCGTTACATGGTGTGATGTGTGTGTTAACGATGCCCTTCTCGCATTCCCTGTGTGAACGGGGGACCATTCGTCTGGAATGTTTGTGGAGGACGATTACAAGCTATCTCGCTAATTCACTAACGCATACGTTAACCGACCAACCAACCAACCAATCGATTTCGTCCTCGTCGTGGGCGGGAGACTGCGGTGCTTTCTCATCGGGGGCTTTCGTTAGGGTTCAGGACCTTTTGCTTCTCTAGCAACATTGTTGGCTCTGTGGTCGTTGTGCTTGTGCCTGTTCCCTTGACACGAGTAGTATCTAGTTTTGTTTTGTTTTGTTTTTTTATTTTTTATTTTTTTTTGTCTTGTTGGGTAAGCCGGAGCCAGCAGGGGCGGGGAGGGTTCGGCACTCCAGCGCTATGGATCTCCTAGCGCATTACGGAGACGGAGACGGAACCGACGAGCTGGACTTGCACATGCGGACGCAGGGAGAGGTCTCTTGTAGTGGTACTTCGTCTCCCGACTCTTCACCAGTCCGTTTGCTAGAGCCCAGGACTTCTGCCGCGCCGGAGGTGAGCGAATCTTTGCTTGTTATTGATGCCCGTGGTGACATAGGCTCTGTCGGTGCGAGTGATGTGCGGAAGCCGTTGGACCCATCGCAGCGTAAAGTGAACTACAATCCCACTTCTGAGCAGCTGTGGGCGCCGGTAGCAGGTCCTGCGCACCCATATGCGAAGGATGGTGTGGCGCAGGGGTTGCGAAACCACAAAATAGGGTTTGTGGAGGATGCAGCCATAGCGCCGTTTATGTTCGACGAGCAGTACAACACGTTTCATGCTTATGGGTTCGCGGCTGACCCTGGAGCTACAGCGGGAAACAACATTGTCGGGGATTTCAGTGCCGTAAAAGCTACTGATGGAGCCTCGGTATACAACCTACCGCAGCACGAGCATAGGAAGCAGCGCAAGGTAAATAAGAAGAGGTCTAGGAGTGACGACGAGGAGCTTGACGAGGAGGAGAAAGAGAAGGTTGAGAATCCTGCATCTGAAGAATGGCTACTTAAAAACTCCAAGTCGCCGTGGGCTGGTCAGAAGGAAGGTTTGCAGGGCGAGCTTACCGAGGAGCAAACAGCATACGCAGAATTGCATGCCGAGAAAAAGAGCCAAAAGGAGAAAGGAGAGAAGGTGGATATCGATGACAAGAGTACCTTCCATGGCAAGGAGGAGGTGGATTACCAAGGACGGTCATGGATTGCTCCTCCGAAGGATGTTAAGGCTACCAATGAGCATTGTTACATTCCGAAGAGATGGGTGCACACATGGAGTGGGCACACCAAGGGTGTTTCTGCGATTAGGTTTTTCCCTAAATATGGACATCTTCTCCTTTCCGCCAGTATGGACACGAAGGTTAAAATATGGGACGTTCATGGTAGTGGAAAGTGCATGCGAACGTACATGGGTCATTCTAAAGCAGTCCGGGATATTACTTTTAACAATGATGGGTCGAAGTTTCTGACCGCTTCGTATGATAGAAAGATTAAGCTTTGGGATACAGAGACTGGACAAGTTATTTCGACGTTCAGTACAGGAAAAATTCCGTATGTGGTGAAGTTTAATCCTGACGATGATAAGCAGAATGTCCTGCTTGCGGGGATGAGTGACAAGAAGATTGTGCAGTGGGACATGAACACTGGGCAGATCAGTCAAGAATATGATCAGCACTTAGGTGCAGTCAACACAATCACATTTGTTGATAACAACCGAAGATTTGTAACATCAAGCGATGATAAATCGTTACGTGTGTGGGAATTTGGTATACCAGTGGTGATCAAATATATTAGCGAGCCACATATGCATTCAATGCCCGCTATTACTGTACACCCAAATACGAACTGGTTTGCAGCTCAGAGTTTAGATAATCAGATTCTTATTTACAGTACCCGGGAGCGGTTCCGCCTAAACAAGAAGAAGCGTTTTGCTGGGCACATCGCAGCTGGATATGCATGCCAAGTGAATTTTTCACCAGATGGGCGATTTATAATGTCAGGAGATGGTGAGGGTCGTTGCTGGTTTTGGGACTGGAAAACCTGTAAAGTGTTTCGCACTCTTAAGTGTCACGACAGTGTGTGTATTGGGGTTGAGTGGCATCCTTTAGAGCAGTCTAAGGTGGCCACTTGCGGCTGGGATGGCCTCATCAAATACTGGGACTAAGGAATCTTGGGGGACTAGATAAAAATAATTGCTAAACGCTTTTTCACCTTCAATATTTTCTTCAAGCTGGAACTGAAAATCAAATACCCAGTTTTGACCTTTGTCTGAAAACGTAGTAGTTAATGCGTAAACTATTTGATGCTGTTGCCCACTCACGATGAGGGCTTTCGTTGGGGTTAGGAACAAGCCTTACGTGCTCAGGTTACGAATCCAAGATTGAGACTTGATTCGACTCGATCACTGCTCCATGATATTCAGCGATTCAACTCGATCACTACCATACGCTGTTTCATCTACTCAAGAGAGCCTTTGAGGTTCAGGTCTTCTCCTCTTCTGTAATTTTCCAATTCGGTGCATGACTCAATACTGCTCGTCTTGTGGTTTCTCCTCGAAAATTTGTGATTTATCCTTCTTTGGTTAGAAAGTCGTAGTGCAATATTGGAGGAATTCTGCGAGCAAGTATTTCTTTCTGAAAGCATTTGCTAACGAGTTTTACAGGCGTCCAGTTGAGGAGGATAGGATTTAGCTCTTTAAATAGAGAAATGTAGAAAATCTTTCATGCCCACCACACTGTGTCATAGCCTTTCTCCTGTACCTTTCCACAAGTGGACTTTTACTTCGCCAAAATGCCGATTTGTATAAGCAAGATTATGTTCGTAATGGAACATGGGATTTTATCTTTATGAGCTTTTTTTCCTTTTGTATTCACATTTTCTTTTCTGGGGTTGATTAGCTAGTTAGTTAGTGTGTCTTGTTTTTTGAGCAGATGTATACTTTTCAATATTTACGTAACACGTTTTCAATATTAATAAGCTAATGCAGGCTATGCTCTTCACACCACTGCTAATTTCTCGCTCAGCTATGTTCATCAGGCTAGGTCAGAGTAGGTACCCAGTATAAATAATTCTATTTGATATGCATTAATTTTATAATAAAATTAAAATATTTAATTTTCTCATTTAATGCTAATGTCACCACAATTTTTGCTATTGCCACTACAATCTTTTGAAAATTTCTATCAAAATTCAGTTAAATTTTTATTTTTGCTATTGCCAACACAACCATTTCTTCATGGTTTAATATATCTATTTTATTTGAAACATTAGCAAAATTTTTGATTAGAAAATTTTAAAAACTAAAAAAATATGTCAAATGGGTAGTGGATTGTGGTGACATTAGCAACACCCCACATATATACATATAATTTATTTTATTCTTTATCAAAATTACATTTGAATTTTTTTTACTAAGAGTATAAAAATATATAATAAATAAAAATTATAATTTAATGATTTATAATACCAGTGCATGTTCATCCAATCATACAATTCTAAAATCTAAAAACAAACATCACTTTAAATAAGTTGAAATGTCAAAGAAAGCAGTGTATCAATGAGGACATTGATGCTTTAAAGTAAAAGGAAGCATAACAATGTGAAGGAGTTGCTACTCCTAAAAGGACCCCAATATGTGAGCCTTGGCAAAAAAAAAAAAAGGACCAAAGCCACCATGACAAGTGCCTAAGTAGTGATTGGGTACAAGTACACAAAAGACTTGAAATAAGGTTCTTAAATCCAAGAGATTAACTTGAATATGATAACTCTTGAATGATCTAGAAGGGTGCATGGGTGCACACAAATAAAGTGATGCAAGACTGACTAACTTGGGAGACTAGAAATTATCCAAAATAGAAACCCTGAGAATCGTGAGCACTAACTTAGAAAAATTACCAACCAAGGACAACCCAAGTGATATGAGCTAATAGAACGTAAAGTGTGTTGTCACTTGTGATAACTTGGATACATAAAATATCATATATTATTAAAATTGGTTAGTGATGGGGAGTTTCAGAGTTAAATTGAGACGTGGCGTGGGCTGCGTGTACTAGGGGTGCTAGACGGGCATCCCAGAATAGTGTTTCATGTTCAGAGCTTGTGTGCAATTCTCAAGACCTGGAATACGTTCCAAAATGCACGTAGACTTGCTCAGCGTGTGGGAATTTAGATGTGATGGGCAAGTGATGTGTTGCTCTTCATTTACAAGCTGCTGTACACCACACCCCCAGTTCCGGTGCCAGTCATTCATCATGTGTAACCTAGCATATGTTCTTCCTCTGAATTCTTGGTCGTAGTTTGGAGGCTTTTCAAAATCAACCGTTATAGAAGTGTTAGCAAATCATTTATCTTTCAGGAGATTAAGTAAACATTCACATGCAAAAATTACACAATATAAGGTTTCTCCACACGGTAGGATTCGTAAGTATCAACAAAAAACATGTCAAACAGCACTGCGAAACCTGCCTGTGACTAGGTCAATCAACCATCACATACAAAATCTGGGAATAAATTTTGCATAGTTGTAATCAACTGAAGAATGGGCACCCGAAAATCACTGTCAGATTCTCTCATATTCGATGTTTCTCACTTCGTCATTAACTTCGTACTTTATGCTTCAGCGCCGTGAACACACAATTTCAACTGCGCAAGGGTGCTTACTTCCAAGGACACAAGGATCTAGAACGTCAGATGCTGCAAATTTGGCACTGTGGACATGTGTACACAAGAGTAACAACCAGATGCAGATGAGTGCGTCAAATGAGGGGGAGGAATTTGATACACAGAGACACAGAAGAAAAATTCTACATGGATTGAATGTATTTTTAGTCTGAAAGGAGCTAATAAATTTCGTCATCCGGAACCTCTGGAGTTAAAAACTTCCGAGGATCTTCCAAGGCAGCTAAGTTCTCCTTGCGAGGTTTAACCCTTTCAGACACTTCAAGCAATCCATTAATAGAAATGATTGCATCCTTGTCAATGACGCCATCAATAATGCCATATTCCATTGCTTCGATAGGAGACATGTACCGGTCCCTATCAATGTCCTTCTCTACCTGCAGCATCACAAACCACGAACCAAAAACTCGGTGTTATACCAAAGATCAAAGGGACTGCAGCAACCTTCGTCTACTTCTTCTTCCACGCAAGAATGTCTTCATTCACGGGCTAACTGAACCAGCAGCCTCCTGTGATTACCAATACTAGAGCCTAACTAATGCTAAGGCGGATAACCCAATTGAAAGTAACAAAATGTATTACCTGCTCAGGAGCCCGCCCTGTAATCTCAGATAAAATACGCGTGACATTGCTCTTGTGGTACATAACCTCTTTGGCTTGAATTTCGACGTCAATTGCCTGTCCACTAGCACCTCCCAAGGGCTGATGCATCATGATACGAGAATTAGGCATTGCCAATCGCTTCCCCGGCGTACCTCCGGCAAGTACTATTGCTGCTGTTGAAGCAGCCAGACCGAAGCAAATTGTGGAAACATCCGCTCTACACAGCTGAATGGCATCAAAGATAGCCATAACAGCACTGCAAAATCCACACACAATGCTCAGAAGCGCATTTCAGCTTCACTGATACTTGAACAGTTGTCCACCTCAAAACCTATAACCCCCCTTGCTAAACGTCCAATCACCGCAACTAAAAACATTTCTCAATGACCTTCATTAGTCACCTGATAGAGCCTCCGGGACAGTTCACAAACAGACGAATTTCCTTGTTAGGGTCGACAGCATCCAAGAGAAGCAACTGGCTGACTATTGCATCTGCAACGAAGTCATCCATCTGGTGACTTAGAAACACAATGCGCTGCTTTAGCATGAGCCCCATCACATCTGCTTCAGCTGACCGCATGCCCGGGGAAGCAGTCTGTGACGCCAGGGGAGTCCACGAAGAATTCTGCATGGACCGAACGTCAGAATCGGGCGACCATGGCGACGCAGCGCCACCCGAAACAGAAGCCCGGGGGCTGAATTTCAAAGCATAAGACGGAGCAAGACAGCAAGCGCGATTGGAGAGGCGAGGAGAAGGGGGCGAGAGCGAGCCGGGCAAAACAAGCTTGGTGGAGGAGGAGGCAATGGACAGGAAAGCCATGGCTGCCGTAGCTAGCGGGAATGGCAGCAAGGCGATGCAGGCCGCAGGTGCATAATATGAATGGATAAGTGAGCCATCGCAGCAACGCATTGGGCAGGGCAGGATTGGGTCCTAGGGTTTCGCACAGGGGGGGGAGCTCCGCCTTGGCTTTGGCTTTGGCTTCGGGTTTAGTCCTTTTTGAACTCCGGAAGGGCGGATGTGGTTGTACCCCTCATCGTCCTTCCTCCTCCCTCATCATCATCATCCGGGTGTGGTTTTGTTAATACCCTTTGTGGGTAAAACACACTACTCCACATTAGTCTACATAATGATGAGGCAGGAGTCTTTTTTGTGTTATCCCCTGGGATGCCATCTGTTTTCTTCTTCTTCTGCTACTGCTGCTGCTGAGGAGGAGGAGTAGGAGGAAAATGGAGAATGGGGCCTTGGGAAGTGCCAGTCCTACCCTCCCCTTTCTGTTGGGCTTGGATGCCACCCAATTCCATTCAATTTGTGCATTCTTCCTCTTCCTCTTCCTCCTTTGTGGATGGACTGACCTCTTCAGGTCTGATGCCTGTGGTTATTCCTCTAATGGATTGCCTTCCCTCCCTCCTTCCTATTTTCTTTCCGTTTCTCCCTCCCTCCTTCCTTCCTTCCTTCCCTCCCTCCTTCCTTCCTTCTCTCCTTCCCTCCTTCCTTCTTTCCTTCCCTCCCTCCTTCCTGTTTTCTTTCCTTCTCTCCCTCCCTCCTTCCTTCCTTCCTTCCTTCCCTCCCTCCCTCCTTCCTGTTTTCTTTCCTTCTCTCCCTCCCTCCTTCCTTCCTTCCTTCCTTCCCTCCCTCCCTCCTTCCTGTTTTCTTTCCTTCTCTCCCTCCCTCCTTCCTTCCTTCCTTCCTTCCCTCCCTCCCTCCTTCCTGTTTTCTTTCCTTCTCTCCCTCCTTCCTTCCTTCCTTCCTTCCTTCCTCCTCCCCTCACCTTCCTCTGTGTTTTCTTTCCTTCTCCCCTCCCTCCTTCCTTCCTTCCTTCCTTCCCTCCCTCCTCCACTATCCTGTTTTTTCCTTCCCTTCCTCCCTCCTTCCTGTTTTCTTTCCTTCCCTCCTTCCTTCCTTCTTTCCTTCCCTCCCCCCTTCCTTCCTTCCTTCTCTCTCTCCCTCCTTCCTTCCTTCCTTCCTTCCCTCCTTCCTTCTTTCCTTCCTTCTCTCCTTCCTTCCTTCCTTCCTATCTTCTCTCCTTCCTGTTCTCTTTCCTTCTCTCCCTCCCTCCTTCCTTCCTTCTCTCCCTTCCTCCTTCCTTCCTTCATTCCCTCTCTCCTTCCTTCCTTCTCTCCCTCACTCCTTCCTTCCTTCTTTCCTTCCGTCCCTCCTTCGTTCTTTCTCTCCCTCACTCCTTCCTTCTTTCCTTCTCTCCCTCCCTCCTTTCTTCCTTCTTTCTCTCCCTCCCTCCTTCCTTCCTTCCTTCCCTCCCTCCTTCCTTCCTTCTTTCCCTCCTTCCTTCCTTCTTTCCCTCCTTCCTTCCTTCTTTCCCTCCCTCCTTCCTGTTTTTTTTCCTTCTCTCCTTCCCCCCTTCCTAAATTCTTTTTTTTCTCTCCTTCCTTCCTTCCTTCTTTCCTTCCTTCCCTCCATCTTTTTTGTTTTCTTTCCTTCTCTCCCTCCTTTCTTCCTTCCTTCCTTCCTTCCTTCATTCTCTCCGTCCTTCCTGTTATCTTTTCTTCTCTCACTCCCTCCTTCCTTCTTTCATTCCCTCCCTCCTTTATGTTTTTTTTCCTTCTCTGCCTCCTTCCTTCCTTCTTTCTCTCCCTTCTTCCTTCCTTCCTTTCTTCCCTCCCTCTTTCTTTTCTTCTTTCCTTCCCTCCTTCCTTCCTATTTTTTTCTTTTTCTACCTCCCTCCTTCCTTCCTTCCTTCCTTCTCTCTCTCCTTCCTGTTTTGTTTCCTTGTCTCCCTCCCTCCTTCCTATTTTCTTTCCTTCTCTCCTTCCTTCCTTCCTTCTTTTCTTCCTTCCCTCCCTCCTTCCTGTTTTCTTTTCTTCTCTCACTCCCTCCTTTCTTCATTCATTCTCTCCCTCTTTCCTGTTTTCTTTTCTTCTCTCCCTCCCTCTTTCTTTTTTTCATTCTCTCCCTCCTTCATGTTTTTTTTCCTTCTCTCCCTCCCTCCTTCCTTCCTTTATTCCCTCCCTCTTTCCTTTATTCCCTCCCTTCTTCCTTTATTCCCTCCCTCCTTCCTTCTTTCTTTCCTTCCCTCCCTCCTTCATGTTTTCTTTCTTTCTCTCCCTTCCTCCTTGCTTCCCTCCCTCCTTCATGTTTTCTTTCCTTCTCTCCCTCCTTCTTTCCTTCCTTCTCTTCCTCCCTCCTTCTTTCCTTCATTCCCTTTTTCCTCCTTCCTTCTCTCCCTCACTCCCTCCTTCCTTCCCTCCTTCCTTCCTTCTTTCTCTCCCTCCCTCCTTCCTTCTTTCCTTCTCTTCCTCCCTCCCTTCTTCCTTCTTTTCCTCCCTCCTTCCTTCTTTCCTTCTCTTCCTCCCTCCTCATTCTTTTCTTCTCTCCCTCCCTCCTTCCTTCTTTATTTCTCTCTTTCACTCCTTCTTTCCTTCTTTCCTTCCCTCCCTCCTTCCCTCCCTCCTTCCTTCCTTCCTTCCCTCCCTCCTTTCTAGTTTCTTTCCTTCTCTCC